>CBVK0100097179.1:0-33980 GCA_900067695.1 Picea abies
GAGATCGGTCTCGGCATTCCTGCTGAACCGCTCTTCCGATCTCACATGAATGAAAGTCAGCGTTGGGAGGATATTTGCAGTCAGGAAACAACCAAGAGGAAAGGGATCGACACTGGACACGGGGTTTAAGGTAGGCCTACCGGATCCCTCTCTCTTGTCTTTTATGTATTATTGTGGGGTAATGTTGGGATAGTGATAAAAAGTAGGAGGCTTTCGATGGTTAGATCTACCTACCCTTTAGACCCTTTGTGTAGTCCCTAGAGGGGTGTTCCTGCTACAGACACTTTGTTTTACTTTATTTATCTGTGGTCCTTTTTTTCTAACAACTTGTATTAGAGAGAAAGGTAACTCGCAGGAAAGGAGGGTTCCTGGTTCGAGTGGGAGCAATGGTAGAACATGGAAAGTTTAGGGTCGAGAAATTTAACGACCAAAACTACAAGTTATGGAAGAGGCTGATGGAATATTATTTATATCAGAAGGATCTATTCCTACCATTGGATGGAATAGAAGATAAGTTAATCACCATGAAGGACGAAGAATGGAATGTTCTTGACAGAAAGGCACTAGGAATCATATGGTTGATCCTAGCAGCATTGGTGACTTTCAATATTTCAAAAGAAAAGACAATGAAGGAGATGATCGATGCATTGGATAAACTATATGAAAAACCATCGATGTCCAATAAGGTATTTATAATGAAGAGATTATTTAATTTGAAGATGCCAAAAGGTGGGTCTATTGCATATCATTTAAATGAATTTAATAAGGTTACTAATCAGCTAAGTTCTATAAAAGTGGACTTTGATGATGAGGTCAGGGCTCTTCTAATCTTGTGCTCAGATGATGAGGTCAGGGCTCTTCTAATCTTGTGCTCATTGCCAGAAATTTGGAATGGATTGGTCGTGGTTGTAAGTAACTCTGTCTCTGGTTCAAACACTTTAAAATTTTATGATGTTGTAGGTGTTATCCTTAGCGAGGAAATGAGATGGAAAAGCACAGGTGAGACATCAGGTAATGCGTTAAACATGGAGAATAGGGGAAGACAAAAGGATAGAGGAAAGGGCTCAGGGAACTACGGGAATTCTAGGAAGGTCAGATACAAATCCAAACTAGGAAATATAGAATGTTATAATTGTGGGAATAAAGAACATTTGAAGAAAGACAACATAGCTCCAAAGAAACAAAGAGATGGACAGTAGGAGAAAAATCAGAAAGCAAATGTAACAAGTGATGTTTTACAAGATGCTTTGATTCTTTCTGTAGATAATATTTTTGAGTCTTGGGTAGTATATTGAGGGGCTTCATTTCATGACACACCCCATAGGAAACATTTTCTAGATTATGTTCAAGGTGATTTTGGACAAGTTTATTTGGGTGATGATGCACCATGAAAAATTGTTGGAATGAGAAAGGTAAACATAAAGCAAAGGAATGGAAACAAATGGTTGTTGAAAGAGGTAGTACATGTTCCATATCTAAGGATAAATCTAATTTCAATAGGGTAGTTATCAAGTGAAGTTTGTATATCTATATTTATAGATAAGGCATGGATAGTCACCAAAGGATCATTGGTGATAGAAAAAGGAGAAAATGTAGGTACATTGTATTTAGGTACTGGTAATACCGAATCTTATATCTCTTTAGCTTCTACAAGAGTGGATACAACATTATGGCATCATAGGATTAGAAAAATGAGTGATAAGGGGATGCAGATACTTCACAAAACAAATTTTTTTCCAAATATTAAACAAAATGATTTGTATTTATGTGAGAATTGTGTTTATGGAAAACATAAGAGAGTCAGATTTATCACATTCGAAAAAGAAAAGAAGAGTGAAAGGTTAGAGCTTGTGCATATAGATGTATGGGGACCATATTAGGTATAATCTCTTGGTGGCTCTCATTATTATGTTAGTTTTATTGATTATGCAACTTGAAAGACTTGGGTTTATTGCATTCAACAAAAATATAATGTTTTTTATAATTTTAAGAAATGGAAAGCTTTAGTTGAGAACGAGACAGGAAAAAGGTTGAAGTGTCTTATATTAGACAATGAAGGTGAATATTGCAACAAGGATGTTGATGATTATTGTTCATACCATGGGATTTGTAGAGAGAAGGCAGTTTTAGGAAAACCACAAGAAAATTGTGTATCAGAAAGGATGAACAGGACAATCATGGAGCATGCAAGGAGTATGAGATTTCATGTTGGTTATTCCTTACATTTCTGGGTAGATATTGTAGATATTGTTGTTTACTTAATAATCAGAGGACCTTCAATATATTTGGATGGTGGAATTCCATAGGAGTCATGGATAGGTAAAAAGGTAAACTATTCTTTTTTAAAGACTTTTGGTTGTGATGCATTTGTCCATATTGATAAAGAAAATAGAACAAAACTTGAGGAAAAATCCAAGAAGTGTACCTTTATTCGATACAATGTTAATGATTTTGGTTATCTCTTATGGGATTATGAAAATCACAAAATCATTAGGATTATAGATGTCAAATTCAATGAGAAGGTCATGTACAAAGATGAGTTGCGGGGAAAGAAACGGGAAAAATAAAAACCAGAATACACAGTGCTTGATGAGATCACTAAAAAAGAAATTCCAAAGGTACCAAAAAATAAAAATGTACAACAACATGACCAATAGGTACCTCAAACGCCTGCAAGTGTTGTTATAATATATATGAGGTTAAGTAGACCCCCTGAACAATACTCTCCTTCATTGTTTTATTTATTGTTGATTGATTCTAGTGAACCAGAATGTTATGAAGAGGCAATGTAGGTAGACACTAAAAATAAGTGGGACAAAGGCATGAAAGAGGAAATGGATTCCCTAGCAAATAAAAAGACTTGGGATTTGGTTCAATTTCCTATAGGAAAAAGAGCATTATAGAATAAATGGGTTTACAAGTTGAAGGAAGACGATGGAGGAAAAAAGTGGTACAAGGCTAGATTTGTTGTAAAGGGGTTTGAACAAAAGAAAGGTATATATTTTGATGAAATATTTTCTCCCATTGTTAAAATGAATTCAATTAAGACTATTTTAAGTCTTGTGGTAGTAGAATATTTTCATCTTGAACACTTAGATGTAAAAACAACTTTTATCCATGGGGATTTGGAGGAATATATTTATATGCAACAACCACAGGGGTACAAATTCAAAGGGAAGGAGAATTTGATATGCAGGTCTAAGAAGAGATTGTATGGCATAAAACAAGCTCCAAGGAAGTGGTATTTGAAGTTTGACAGGTTTATCACAGAACAAGGTTATAGTAGATGTCATTATAATCACTGTTTTTATTTTTAAAAACTAGAAAATGGAAGCTATATTATCTTTCTATTGTATGTAGATGGCATGCTTGTTTTAGGGTCTAATATGCAAGATATAAATGTGCTAAAGAATAAATTATATAATTCATTTGCAATGAAGGATTTGGGTGCTGCAAGAAAATCATTGGTATGAGAATAACAAGAGATAGGAAAAATTGCAATTTGATATTGTCTCAGGGTGAGTACATAGAGAAGGTGTTGGAGAGGTTTAGAATGTAAAAAGAAAAACCAATTATTACACCTTTGTCCAACCATTTCAAATTAACCAAATAAATGTGTCCCAAGACACATGAGGAGATAAAATACATGTCTAGGGTCCCTTATTCATCAGCATTGGCAACTTGAAGTATGTGATGGTTTTCACAAGACCAGATATTGCACATGCAGTGGGAGTTGTGAGTAGGTATATGAGAAATCTAGGTAAACATTGGGAGGCAGTAAAGTGGATTCTCAGGTATTTGAAAAGCACTGCTACTCATGCATTATGTTTAGGAGGTTCAGACATTTTTCTACGTGGATATGTTGATTTAGATATGGAAGGTGATAAAGATAGCAAGAGGAGAACCACATGGTGTGTTTTTACTGTAGGTGGAACAACAATAAGTTGGATTTTGAAACTGCAAAAGGTTGTTTCACTTTCAACAACATAGGCAGAGTATGTTGCTAATACAGAGGCTAGTAAAGAGATTATTTGGTTACATAGGTTTATGGAGAAATTGGGAAAGAAGAAAGATAATAAGAGGTTTTACTGTGACAACGAGAGTTCCATTCATATTGTAAACAAATCAACCTTCCATTCAAATACTAAGAATATATAGCTTAGGTACCATTTCATAGGATCCGTCTTAGAAGATGGACATTTGAAGTTGGAAAAAATACACACTAGCCAGAATCCTGCAAACATGTTAACAAAGGGAGTAACCAAGGAGAAACTAATTTCCTTCTCAGTTTCAGTTGGTATTCAAGCATGAAGGTGAAAATGAGAAATTTTCAAGGTCCAAGGTGGTGTATAGTCCAGCAGGTACAACAACAATGGAGTTGTAGTGATCAGTATCCAAGTGGGAGATTGTTGTTTGCAGAGCTTGATTATTTTCCTGTTGCATAGGTATTTGTTTTCAGCCATTTGTATACCCCATGAAGATTGTACGCCCCTCCACACAGGGGGGTTGCAGGGGAGGCTTTCCCCCCATGTGGTTTTAGGGGGAAAGTGTGGGTTGGGGGGCGAAGCCCCCAAAGGAAACATTTCCTTGTAAATGTATATTGTAATTTCATAGTGAATATGGATCATTCATTAGAAGGTTGCAGATATGATAGTAGAAGTTATGTTAGGGTTTTTTTTCCTAGAAGGAAACCCTCTTTTATGAGGTAATTGTATTGTGGTTGTGTATCATTGCGAATATTGTATTCTGAGAAAGGATAATTTGAGAGAAAGAAGAGAAATTTACAGTGGGTGTGTTGTAGGTTTTATCCCTTCATTTCTTGGGTAATAAAAAGGAAAGACCTGGCAATTTCTCTAGTGGACGTAGCCCACCCCGAGTAAACCATGTATATTTGTGTCTCTATTGTATTATGTATCTTATGTGTTTTATTTCCACATTTTATTTTACTTTATTTCTCTGTGATCCTGTTTTTCTAATAGACCTCATTCCAGAAGATCAAGCTAAATCAAGGAAGGAGGTTCAAAAGGTAAAGGAATCCAAAAAATAAGGAAAATGGGAAATAATTAGGAACTGAAAAACTATTATTAGGGATAGAGATCAAAAGGGTAACAATAAATAGAAATTTGAGAAACTTTAGATCCTCTCTCGGAATTGTTGGAACCTCAAGTTCTAATGGTTCATCACACTTCTCCTGGAATTAGTTGGTCAAGTGGTCAATCCATAACTGGAAATAGTCAGTTGGGAAATTGACCAAATATCTACATTAGTCGGTCAAGTAGTCTACAAGCCTATCAATTGAAAAATCAAACAATAGTTGAAGACAATGTTGGATAGATTGTCATTGATGTCAACAGTCGAATTGATGATCTGTTGTTAATGATGAATTACCACAGTTGATATTGTCATTGATGTCAACAAGCATATCAGTTACGTAGAAGATTTCAAACAATGTGAAGAGGATGATAGCGCAAGCTCAAGAAGAAGAGCAAATAGGAAGAGTGCATTGCATAGTATATCAGGTAGCAGAAGAAATTCATGATTATTGTTGATCATGATAGGATCAACAATGTTCCTATCAATCAAGCTCAAGAGGGATAGAGGCTTGAAAGATCTCAGATGAAGGACGAGAGTCAAGTTAAGCTCAGAAGGGTTGGCGTCGCGTTTAGAGAAAGGAGCCATCGATAATCTCGATGGATGATAGAGATTGTTGGAGACAATAGGAACAAATAGCCATGGGCCGTTAGATCCATCATAGATGCATGGAGGAAGTTGTCCACCATTGATCTACTTCGAGAGCCTCAGTAGCCATCGGATCATATCAAAGTGGAAGGATAGGATAAGCGTGGCATAAGATCAACGATGAGGTTTGTTCAAAACCCTGAAAGCCGAAGCTCCAAAATCTCAGGAGGAGGAGCAACATGCACCGTTCGATTCAAAGAAAAGGAGGAGCGACGTGGACCGTTGATTTGATGAGAGCGTCATTTTGGATATGGGAGATGGAGCATTGACCCCCCTTTATCACAGGAATGTTGAAACCCTGTCAGTCATCGAATCACCAAGGCTATGGACCGTCGATCTATTTTCGTGAAATAAAACTCGAATCATCCGATTGTTTTGGCGAGAATATACACAAACTGTCTGATCGTTTCGGTGATGCCATACTGGGATTTTTAACCACAGCACTCACCCAATGTTTTGAAATCCCAACGGCCATCCATCTCAATTCTTGATTAATCCCTGGCCGTCGGATTAAGAAATGTAAGCATCAAATATAAACCAGTGATCTGTCTTCGCAAAACAAATGTGAGTCGTCTAATCATTTCAGCGATATCCTAATCAAGATTTTCGAGTTGTTGGAGGTCATGAGACCCGATGAGAAAAATTCCAAAGAACCGACGACCGTCCATCTTCGTGGAGAATATGACACGTCTTATCTGACCGACAATTTCGTGATCGAGAATTCTGAAAGTGGAAGTCACAAATATTTGAATGCCTAAAATGCCTAAACCCCTTCAACCGACCATCTCAGTGGGGAATTTGAACCGTTCGATTGTTTCAGCGATTTCGTGATTGTGAGTTTAGTAAAGTGTGAAGTCAGGAAGACTTGAATGTCTAAACACCGAAACCCTGTCAGTTGTCTATCGCGTCAGGAGGATGAATCGTGGGCATTGAACTGAGAAGTTCTCAAACACTCATTTGGTCTAATTTCCTAAAGCGTGAGGTCACCGCCATTGGTCATATGGTAAATAGGTTTGACATTGCAGAGTGTAATGCGTTCCCGAAATTGTTGAGCTAGTGGTTCTGTAACGCACGGTCATGTGAAATGGCTTGAAGGAAGTGCCTCCACGAAATCTAGTCTCTGTGAAGTAAAAGAGATTTGATATCAAGTATAAAGGATTAAATTGATCCATGACTATGATCAATTTATGAAAAACCTTCACGGTAAAATGAACCGATACACAGTCATGATTAAAAGAGAATAAATCATGAAAATATGAATAAAGAATAAAAAGGAAAAATGATATTAATTAAAGTCTAGTTTATCATTTTAAATGAAAAGGTACAATGGTTCAAATAAAGGGACACAATGTTTTAAATTTCACACCCGTTTGAAGAGTATATAAATGAGAAAAAGTGGTGAGAAGAAAGGGTCTTTGCAGTCCATATCAGAAGATCAAAAGTTGAAGCAGATTCTAGGAAGAAAATATAATACCTATGCATTAATGGTGGTTGGGTGGTGCAAGGGCAAGTTGGTGCCTGCAGAGGGAGTTGGTACTTCCTTGTCAGTTATAGCTGACTAAACAGGGGGTCGTAGCCTCCTACCAGTTGGTGCTGGTAAACCAGGGTGTGGGTGCATCCTAATCAGTTGGTGTTGATCAAAGAAGAAGTACATCTTCCTTCTATGTAACATGTAAAACAAATTTTGTAGTTAATAGAAAAGAGTTTGTGGTTTTCCCATTTGGGTTCCACGATAAAATACTATGTTAAAATTATGTTTTCATTAATAAATGAAAATTTTATATAATTGTTGTGTCACTAATTCACCCCCCCCCCTCTCAGTGGCATGATCTGATCCTTCAATTGGTATCAGAGCAGGTTCCTTCAGCACAGTCTAACAAACTTGAAGGTAGATCCTGAAGATGGATCAACAAGAAGGAATTTCTAACAACAAAGAACCATTGTTCAATGGAGAAGGCTATGTTCTGTGGAAAATAAGAATGAAAAACTTCCTTTTGGCTCTTGGTTTTGATATCTAGCAATCTATTGTAGATCGTTACATTGAACCAACTACTCCACCCAAAGACTCTGGAGGAAAGAAAATCTGTAATGATAACTCAAGAGAAGTTAATGGTATTCTAGTAGGGTTGACTAACTCTATATGTGTAAAAGTTATGCATTGAAAATCGGCCAAAGAAATCTGGGACAAATTGGAGGTTGTATATGAAGGAGATGACAAAGTCAAGGAAGCCAAACTATAGACCTATAGAACTCAATTTGAAAACCTGAAAATGAAAGAAGAAGAAAATATTGCTGAGTACTTTCATAGGGTATATGAACTGGTCAACTCAATTAGAGTAGCAGGAGAAGAAGTTACAGATAAACCCATTGTGAAAAAAATACTAAGGTCATTACCGATGAGATATGATGCAAATATTTCCTCACTTGAATATTGATCCGATCTAAGATCACTCACAATTGACCAGCTCCATGGAATGTTTACAACATATGAGATGAGAATAGGAAATAATAAATCAACAAAAGATGAAACAACTTTCAAAGCATTCAAGAAAAAGATAAATCAGAAGAAAAAATATCAATCTTGTCGTCATGAAGAATCTGATGTGGAAGAAGCCAACTTCATTAGAAAACTTCAAAAAGGATCAGGGAAATACAAAGGCAAGATTCCATTCAAATGTTTTAATTGTGGAAAAGTTGGTCATTTCGCATCCAAGTGTCCCTATCCCATGGAGGATCCTAAAGAGAAAGAAAACAAAAACAAACAATACCAAAAAAAGGAAAAACCCAACTATAAGAAAAATTTCTACAGAGGGAAAAAGAATTTCTACTCAAAAGAAGAAGACAACAGCTTGTCACAGTCTAGTGACAACGATGAATCTGATGATGATGAAGTCTTTTTCTTAGGTATTGAAGAATCTAATGAAATAGAAAAAATTAAACATGAGAAAGAGTTAGAATATGAAGTAGAAGTTAATATGGAGGAAGAACTTCTCAGTGCCTTAGATGAATTAAGAAAATACAAAACCATATATAGACAGTTGAAAAGTTTTGTAGTTGAATGGAAAGAAAAATATGAACAAGAAGAAAAGGAGATGGAAAAAATTATGAACAATCTGAAAAAACAAATCTTAGAAGAAAATAAGATTGAAGAAAGTCTGGAAAATTCTCTTGAAGAAAAACAAATAACTGTTGAAAGGATGGAGGTAGAAATAGTTCATCTAAAAAAGGAGCTGGATGCAAAAATCATTCAAACAAATTTTGAAAATAGCTCTAAAATATTAGATAAGATTATTACAATGCAAAGGGATTCTGGAAATAAAAATGGAATATGTTATTCTCAAAAGGAAATCCATGTTAACTCAAAATCTTATGTAGATGCTCTTCGCGGTACATTCAAGAAGAAAAATGAAGAGAAGATAAGTAATGATCAGAACTCTAGAAGATTACCTCCACCCATCAGGAAAGAAGGGAAGACAATACCAAAGAAGTTTTACCAAAACAGGTATCCTCGCATTTTTCCTGGTTATTTCTTTGCATGCTCTAATTTTGGACACAAAGCTATAAATCGTAGAGCATATATAAAGAAAAGTTTGAAGGTTAAGAATTATATCCTTAAGGATAAACAAGTAGCAAATTGAGTTAAGAGAAGAAACTATAACTCCTTTGAACCTCTACAAGAAGGGGACTTACAATGCTTTAGATGTCATAATCATGGACATAAAACCATTAATTACAGACTAATGGAAGTCTCAGAACAACCCAAGTTCATTAGAGAGTAGAAGGAACTTTGGAGAGTAAAAACATCAAAAAGAGAATGCCTTAGTTCCCTAAAAACTCAAGATGAAAAGGATCTTTGGTATGTTAACAGTGGATGCTTGAAACATATGATAGGTAACAAGGACAAGTTTTTAGACTTAAAGAAACAAAAAGGTAAAGTTACATTTGGTGATAATGCTTCAAGTAACATAATTGGGAAAGGAACTGTGAGCTTGGGAAAAGACAAAGCTAGAAATGTACTACTTGTCGATAAATTGAAGCCTAGTTTATTAAGTGTCAGTCAAACCTATGATCAGGGATACTTTTTCATATTTTATTCCCAAAAATGTGAGATTAGGAGAGAAGACATAGGAAAATTAGTTGGTGCTTCTCCTAGAACTCCTGAAAATGTGTATATACTAGATGCAAAATTGAATGAGGAGTGTCATATAAATTTTGTAGATGAAATTTGGCTATGGCATAGGAGGTTGGGGCATATTAACTTTGACAATCTTGTGAAAGTCAACAACCTTGGTGCAGTAAGAAACTTGCCAAAAATCATAAAACCATCAAATGCTATGTGTAGACACTGTCAATTAGGGAAGCAAACTAGGGTAAGGTTCAAAAAAAAAGAATACACAACCTCTAAACCTTTAGAGCTTGTTCACACTGACCTATGTGGACCTACGAGAACCAAGAGTCTACAAGTAGAGTCTTACTTTATGTTGTTCATTGATGACTTTACTAGAATGAGTTGGATATGTTTTCTCAAAGAAAAATCAGAAGCAATCAACAAATTCAAAGCCTTTAAAACCCTTGTTGAAAATGAAAGGGAGACAAAAATCAAATGTCTTAGATCAGACAATGGTGGTGAATTCACCTCAAAAGAGTTCGATGTCTTATATGAAACTCATGGAATAAAAAGACAAATCTCTACTACCAGAACACCTCAACAAAACGAGATTGTTGAAAGAGAGAACAGAATAGTTCACGAGGCTACAAGGACTATGCTCAATGAAGCAAAATTGTCAGATGGATATTGGAGGGAAGTTGTAAGAACAATTGTATACATATTGAACAGAGGTCAGATAATGGGTTAATAGTGATAAAAATCCTTATGAACTATGGTTTGGAAGAGCTCCATCAGTGAAATACTTCAAATTCTATGGAAGTAAATGCTACATCAAAAGATTAGATGAGAGTCTTGAAAAATTTGATGCCAGATCTGATGAAGGCATTTTTCTTGGATTTGCTTCAAACAAGAAGGCACACAGATGCTACAATATTAGATCACATAAGATTGTTGAAAGTGTAGATGTCAAGGTGGATGATCTAAAAACGATAAGGATAAAAAATCAAGAGACCATATCTAAAAATAAAGATGAAGATGATGATGAGACATTCGGCACACAACTAGAAGAAGTAGAAGAGAATGCAAAATAAAGAGAAGAATATGATATGGATACTAGTGAAAGTGAAGAAGATAGTGAAGATGGAGATAGAAGAGAAGAATTGCCAAGAAGAGATATAAAGACACCCTCAATAATTATTCAAAAAAATCATCCTGAAGAACTGATTATTGGAGATATGAATGATGGAGTGCAAACAAGAAGAGAACTACTGTATCAAACAAAATTAGCATTGTTGTCACATATTGAGCCAATTTCAATCAAAGAGGCATGTAAAGACGAGAACTGGGTTAAATCTATGAATGAAGAACTGGATCAAATTGAAAGAAATCAAACTTGAGAACTAGTTCCTAGACCAAAAGATAAAAATGTCATTGGAACTAAATGGGTATATAAAAATAAAATAAATGAAGATGGGCAAGTAATCAGGAACAAATCCAGATTAGTATGCAAAGGTTATGCTCAGGTTGAAGGAGTAGACTATGAAGAAACATTTGCACCTGTAGCTAGATTAGAGGCAATTAGGATGTTCTTAGCTTTCTCCAGCTACGGAAAATTTAATGTGTACCAAATGGATGTCAAATCAGCATTTCTCAATGGAAATTTAGAAGAGGAAGTCTATATTGAGCAACTAGATGGGTTCCAAATAAATAATAAAAGAGACTATGTTTGTAAATTAAAGAAGGCACTCTATGGATTAAAACAAGAACCCATATCATGGTATGCAAGGCTAGACTCTTATTTACAAAAACAAGGCCTCAAAAGGGGATCAACAGACAACAATCTTTATTGAAAAATTGATGGTAATAACTTGATCATTTTGGAAGTGTATGTTGATGATATCATATTTGGTAGTAATAATATAAAAATGAGTGAAGACTTTGCTAAGATGATGCAGCAAGAATTTGAAATGTCTATGCTTGGAAAACTAAATTTCTTCCTTGGATTACAAATAATACAGTCCAAAAATGGAGTCCTTATCCATCAGTCTAAATATGTTAAGGATATGCTTAAGAGATTCCAATTAGAGGATTGCAAACCTGTTAGTACACCTATGATAGTTGGATGAAAACTAAGAAACAATGATGAGTCCAAAATTGTATATCCAAAACACTACAGATCAATGATTGGTAGTTTTCTCTATGTAACAGTTCCAAACCTGATGTCAAGCAAGCTATTGGGATGGTGGCTAGATTCCAAGAAGAACCTAAGGAGAGCCATGTTCAAGATGTAAAAAGAATCTTTAGATATTTGAAAGGAACCATAGATCTCGGTTTGTGGTACCCTAGCAAGGACTCATTTACATTAAAATCCTATTTAGATGCTGATTGGGCAAGAATTGTAGATGACAGAAAAAGTACGAGTGGAGGAGCATTCTTTTTGGGAGAATCACTGGTTGCTTGGATAAGCAAGAAACAATCCTCAATTTCTTTCTCTAGCATTGAATCTGAGTATATTGCAACAACAGAATGTTGCACACAAGTGGAATGGATGAAACATACTCTACAAGACATAAAAATAGTATTTGAAGAACCCACAACTATCCACTGTGATAATACAAGCGTGATAACTCTCTCTAAGAACCCTGTTGAACACTTAAAATCGAAACACATTCCCATAAAGTACCACTATCTAAGAGATCGAGCTGAAAATAAGAGCATTAAATTGGAATATGTTCCAACACAAGAACATGTGGCAGATATTTTTACAAAACCCTTAAGCAGAGATGTATTTGAATATCTCAGGAAAAATTTGGGAGTAATCCTTCTTCCTACCTAAATCTCTCAAGAAAATAATGCATCAGTTGGAACCTATTCAGGGGGATATAGAAATCAATGACAAAAGGAGTCATTCAGTTATGATAGAAAAAGTGTGATTGTAGGAGGTGTTACCAGTGGTCATAAAAGTACTTATACAGACAAATCATAGGAGAAGAAACCCTTTGCCATTGATTTAAAAGGGGGAGAGAAACTTCATAAAAATAAAATCCTCATAAGAGGAAAGCATCATCATAGGGGGAGCTTTCAATATGAAGTTAGTGTGTTCCTTCAATGACAAAGGGGGAGATTGTTGGACAGATTGTCATTGATGTCAACAGTCGAATTGATGATCTGTTTTTAATGATGAATTACCATAGTTGAGATTGTCATTGATGTCAACAAGCATATCATTTAAGAATAAGATGTCAAACAATGTGAAGAGAAAAATAACACGAGATCAGGAGGAAGAGCGAACAGGAAGAGTGCATTGCACAGTATATCAGGTAGCAGAAGAAATTCGTGATTATTGTTGATCACGATAGGATAAAAAATGTTCCTATCAATCAAGTTCATGAGGGATAGATGATTGAAAGAGCTCAGATGAAGGACGAGAGTCAAGTTAAGCTCAGAAGGGTTGGCATCAAGTTCAAAGAAAGGAGCCATCGATAATCTCGATGGACAACAGAGATTTTTGGAGACAACAGGAACAAATAGCCATGGGTCGTTATATCTAGCATAGATGCACGAAGGAAGTTGTCGACCGTTTATCTGCTTCAAGAGCCTCAACATCCATCAGATCATATCAAAGTGGAAGGATAGGATGAGCATGGCATAATATCAGTAATGAGGTTTGTTCAAAACCCCAAAAGTCGAAGCTACAAAATCTCAGGAGGAGGAGTGACGTGGACCATTAGATTCAAAGAAAAGGAGGAGCAACGTGGATCATCGATCTGATGAGAGTGGAATTTTGGATACCAAGAGTTGGAGTGTCAACCCCCCTTTATCACAGGAATGTTGAAACCCTGTCAATCTTCAAATCACAAAGGCTATGGACCATTGATCTATTTCCATGAAATAAAACTCGAACCGTCGGATTGTTTTGGCAAGATCATATGTGAACCATTAGATCATTTCGGCGATGCCATACTAGGTGTTTTCACCACAGAACTCGCCCAATGTTCTGAAATCTCAACAACCATCCATCTCAACACTTGATTAAGCCCTGGCCATCGGATTAAGAAATGTAAGGATCAAATATAAACCGTTAATCTGTCTTCACAAAACAAATGTGAGTCATCTGATCATTTCAGTGATATCCTAATCGGGATTTTCGAGTTGTTGGGGGTCATGAGACCCAATGAGAAAAATTCCAAAGAACTGACGACCGTCCATCTTCATGGAGAATATGACACGTCCGATTTGACCAGCAATTTCGTGATCAGGAATTCTGAAAGTGGAAGTCACAAAGATTTGAATGCCTAAAATGTCAAAACCCTGTCAGCCGTCCATCTCAGTGGGGAATTTGAACCGTCCGATTGTTTCGGCGATTTCATGATCATGAGTTTAGTAAAGTGTGAAGTCACGGAGAATTGAATGTCTAAACGCCGAAACCCCATCAGCCGTCTATCTCGTCAAGAGGATGAATCATGGGCGTTGAACTGAGAAGTTCTCAAATGCTCATTTGGTCTAATTGCCTAAAGCATGAGGTAACCATGATTGGTCATATGGTAAAGAGGTTTGACATTGCAAAGTGTAATGCGTTGCCAAAATTGTTGAGCCAGTGGTTCTGTAACACACAGTCATGTGAAATGGATTGAAGGAAGTGCCTCCACAAAATCTGGTCTCTATGAATTAAAAGAGATTTGATATCAAGTATAAAGGATTAAATTGATCCATGACTATGATCAATTTATGAAAAACCTTCATGGTAAAATGAACCAATACACAGTCATGATTAAAAGAGAATAAATCATGAAAATATGAATAAAGAATAAAAAGGAAAAATGATATTAATTAAAGTTTAGTTTATCATTTTAAATGAAAAGGTACAATGGTTCAAATAAAGGGACACGATGTTTTAAATTTCACACCGGTTTGAAGAGTATATAAATGAGAAAAAGTTGTGAGAAGAAAGTGTCTCTGTAGTCCATATCAAAAGATCAAAAGCTGAAGCAGATTCTAGGAAGAAAAGATAATACCTATGCATTAAGGGTGGTGCAAGGGTAGGTTGGTACCTACAGAGGGATTTGGTGCTTCCTTGTCAGTTATAGCTGACTAAACAGGGGGTCGTAGCCTCCTACCAGTTGGTGCTGGTAAACCAGGGTGTGGGTGCATCCTGATCAGTTGGTGTTGATCAAAGAGGAAGTACATCTTCCTTCTATGTAACATGTAAAACAAATTTTGCAGTTAATAGAAAAGAGTTTGTGGTTTTCCCATTTGGGTTCCACGATAAAATATTGTGTTAAAATTTTGTTTGCATTAATAAATGAAAAATTGATATAATTGTTTTGTCACTGATTCACCCCCCCCTCTCAGTGACAAGATCTGATCCTTCAGACAATCAGTCACTGGATCAACTAGCTGCGAAATTGACTATGATTTGGATGCATGGATTGTCAGGTCAAGCATCCTTGTCAAGTTCACTAGAAAATGCAGATTTAACAAGGTCAACTCTAATTATTGAAGGTTATATTTGTACAAGATCTTCCTAATTCCAAGGAATTTGGTTAGATATTGAAGCTATAAATAACAGACCCTATGGATCATTATCAATGTGTGACACAAATGTGTATGTTAATGTTTAGCATGGTGTGTGTATTCAATATGAATTGTGATATTATGATCACAATGCCTTGTGCATGAGTTCTATAACGGTGTCTTTAGACACCACCTTTTATCTTTGAAACTTATTTCACTTCAAATATATATAATTCTATTTATTTGTGTCATATCAGGTTACACCTAATCCCCAACATGGTATCATAGCTTGTGACCTCTCCTATTTTCCACAAACCATTTTGAGTCAGATTTGTTATGTGATTGAATCTGGGTCAGTGATTTGTTTATTGTAACTTTTGGAAATAGATCAAATATATCTAGATATCGAAGATGGCTTCAAAGATTGATCTTATAGTCTCAAATGAATCAAATTATGTTGTGTGGGAACCAAACATGGAAACTCTATTGAAGAGTAAAGGACTATGGAAATATACAAAGTACGTGATTCCAGGTCCAATAGATGATCATGAAAAATCCGTTGTTGATGGGAATAAGTATGACCTATATCTCATAGGATATTTGATTTCAAATTAGTGGAATCAAATTCCCTCGTCAATTCTAGAAATAGTTAAAGTCTTTATTCAACAAATTCGATGAAAACCAAATCATGCAATTGGAGAAAGAGTTGATCTCTCTCAATCCTTATTATTTGGACAGATTAGAGGACTACTTGGCACATGGGAAGCAACTACAGTTGAAATTAGGTGAATGTGGAAATAATTATCAGAAGAAATATAGCAAACTCATTGAGTTGTAATGTTGGTTCTTTTCAACTTTCCACACCAATTGGAAGGAATCTAAGGAAGATGGTAAAGATTACAACTTTGAAGCTTTATGTGGCCTATTGATCATTATTCATCATCGATTGCTTGATGAAGGAAATCTTGGTGGTAAACATAAATCCCACTTTCTCAAGGGAAAGGGCAAGTCAAATCACAAGGAAAGAGGATGGTTTGATACCCCTATACCAAGACCTGGATGCCTCAACCAGAAACCTAAATGGTAAATATATGCACTCTATCAAAGTTGAAATAAGAAGACATGTCAATAATTTGGAAAGCTTGGACATGTGGAAAATGTCTTCTACAAGAAGAGAGACAACCTAGAGGAGAAGATAAAATGCATTGAAGGAGATGTGTCATTTATTCGTCAACCCATTGATAATTCCACCTTTTAAGTAGAAAATTTTCAATACCTATTGTCTCATTTTACACAGAATGAATGGGTAGTCGACTATAGGTGAAATCATCATATGGATAAGGATGCTTCCTTGTTCACATCCTTAGATAAAGATGTGAAGATAAATATCTATGTTTCTAATAACTTTTCTCTCAACATTGTTGGTCATGGTGATGTTTCTTGTCGACATGGGATAATTTTTTATGTTATTCATATGTCAAACCTTAGTGACAATATGTTTTCATTTTCTCAGTTAACACAGACATGTAATATTATGGAGTTTTTGAAAGAGTAGTTCTTTGTTCGAGATTTGAAGAAAGGTCGGTCGATTGTCGTTGGAAGGTTTCTTAACCCAAAGGATAGTTTGTATAAGTTTTGTGGCACAAATCAACCCGACTCTAAACCAACCAATATTGTTTCTCACACGAACGAATGAATTTGAACTTGGTGTGAATGAATTGGACACCCAAATTTTGAATTTTGTAGTCGATGGAAACTCAGAATATGGTTGTTGGTTTTCCTAATTCCCCCCCCACCCCCACCCCCCTAATGGAGTTTGTAAATGTTGGTTATGGAGCCTAATTATATTTCTTATTCAAAGGTTTGTTTCAGTCATTATTGGATCCTATTTATTGATGGGGGGGTGTGGGGGACTTTCCCCCCCCATTACTATCGTTAGGCCCCTAGCAGGGGATTCAGGGGAAATGCACCCGAAGTGAAATTTTGGGAAAATTTACCTTGTCAATTATTGTAATTTCGTAGTCAATCTGGATTGTTCATTATAAGGTCATAGATCTGATGGTAGAAGTTATGTTAGGGATTTTTTCCTTAGAAGGAAACCCTCTTTTATGAGGGAATTGTATTGCAACTATGTGTGATTGTGAATATTGTATTTTGAGGGAGAAGATTGTGAGAAAAAGAAGAGGAAGTTACAACATGTGTCTTGTAGGTTGTATCCCTTCATTTTGTTGAATAATAAAAAGGAAGGACTTGGAAATTTCTTTGGTGGACGTAGACCACACTCGGTTAACCACGTATATCTATGTCTCTATTGTATTGTGTATCTTTGGTGTTTTATTTCCACATTTTTTATTTTATTGCTCTACGATCCTATTTTTCTAACAAGTGGTATCAGATCCAAAGGTAACTGACAAGAAAGGTGGGTTCTTGGTTAGATTGGGAGCAATGGCAGAAGATGGAAAGTTTAAGGTCAAGAAATTTATCGGCCAAAACTACTAGCTATGGAATATGCAAATGGAAGATTATTTATATAAGAAGGGTCTTTACCTACCGTTGGGAGGAATAGAAAAGAAGACAATGACCATGAAGGATGAAGAATGGGAGGTTATTGACATAAAGGCACTTGGAACAATAAAATTGTTCCTGGCGGCATAAGTGGATTTCAATATTTCGAAAAAAAAGACAATGGAGGATATAATGAAGGAAGTAGCTAGAATATATGAAAAATCCTCAACCTCCAATAAGGTATTCTAATGAAGCGATTATTTAATATGAAGATATCAGAAGGTGGGTCTGTTGCAGATCATTTAAATGAATTTAATACGGTTCCCAATCATCTAAGTTCTGTAAAAGTGAACTTTGATGATGAGGTTAGGGCTCTTGTAATCTTGTGATCATTTCCAGAAATATGGAATGGATTGGTCATGGTTGTAAGTAACTCTGTCTCTGGTTCAAACACTCTGAAATTTGTTGATTTTATTGGTGTTATCCTTAGCGAGGAAATGCGATGGAAAATCATAGGTGAGACATCAAGTAATGCATTGACCGTGGAGACTAGAAGAAGACAAAAGGAAAGACGAAAGAGTCCAAGGAACCGTGGGAATTATAGGAAGGAAAAATCCAAATCCATAATAGGAAAGATATAGTGTTGGAATTGCGGGAAGAAAGGACATTTGAAGAAAGACTAAAGAGATCCAAAGAAACAAAGAAATGGATAGAAGGAGAAAAATCAAGAAGAAAATGTAGCAAGTGATGTGTTATAAGATGCTTTGATTCCTTATTTAGATAATATTATTGATTCTTGGGTATTATATTTAGGGGCTTCATTTCATGCCAAACCCCATAGGAAACATTTTCAAGATTATGTTCAAGGTGATTTTGGACAGGTTCATTTGGGTGATGATGCACCATGTAAAATTGTTGGAATGAGTAAGGTACACATAAAAAAAATAATGGAAATCAATGGATACTAAAAGAGGTAAGACATGTTACATATTTGAGAAAAAATATAATTTCAATAGGGTATTTGGCAAGTGAAGGATGTATATCTACATTTACAGATAAGGCATGGAAGGCCACTAAAGGATCATTGGTGATAGAAAAAGGAGAGAAGGTAGGTACATTATATTTGTGTACTGGTAATGTTGACTCTTATATCTCTTTAGCTTCTACAAGAGTGGATATAACAATGTGAAATCATAAGCATGGACACATGAGTGAGAAGGGGATGCAAATACTTCACAAAAGGAATTTGTTTCTGGATCTTAAAAAAATTGATTTGGAATTCTGTGAGCATTTTGTTTATGGAAAACAGAAGAGAGTCATATTTATCAGAGTCAGAAAGGAAAAGAAGAGTGAAAAGTTAGAGCTTGTGCATACAGATGTATGGGGACCAGTTCAGGTATCATATCTTGGTGTCTCTCATTATTATGTTACTTATATTGATGATTCGACTAGAAAAACTTGGGTTTATTTCATTTGACAAAAATATGATGTCTTGACACTTTTAAGAAATGGAAAGATTTAGTTGAGAATGAGACAGGAAAAAGGCTTAAGTGTCTCAGAGTAGACAATAGAGGTGAATATTGTAGCAAGGAGCTTGATGATTATTCCTCAAACCATGGGATTCGTAGAGAGAAGATAGTTCTAGGAACACCACAAGAAAATGGTGTGCCAGAAAGGATGACCAAGACAATCATGGAGCATGTAAGGAGTATGAGATTTCATGCAAGGCTGCCCTTACAATTTTGGGGAGATGTTGTAGATATTGTTGTTTACTTGATAAACGTAGGACCTTCAATTTATTTGGATGGTGGCATTCCAGAGGAGGCATGGATGGGTAAAAAGGTAAACTTTTCATTTCTAAAGACTTTCGGTTGTGAAGCATTTGTCCATATTGATAAAGAAAATAGAACCAATATTGAAGAAAAATCCATGAACCTTTATTGCATATGGTGTTAATGATTTTGGTTATCGCTTATGGGATTGTGAAAATAAAAAATAATTAGGAGTAGAGATGTCATATTCAATGAGAAGGTCATGTATAAAGATCAGTTGCAGGGAAGGAAACAAAAAGAAGAAAAACCAGAATACACAGTGCTTAATGAGATCACTAAAAATGAAATTCCAAAGGTACTGGTACAGAAATGTACAACAACAGGATGAGAAGGTACCTCACACTCCTACAAGTGTTGTGAGAATATTTACTAGGTTAATTAGACCCTCTAAACAATACTCTCCTTCATTGTATTATTTATTGTTTATTGATTATGGTTAATCAGAAATTTATGAAGAGGCAATGCAGGTAGACATTAAAAACAAGTGGGAGGAAGGCATGGAAGAGGACATGGATTTCTTGGTAAATAACTAGACTTGGGACTTGGTTCCTGTAGAAAAAAAAGAATTGTAGAATAAATGGTTTACAGGTTGAAGGAAGAAGATGGAGGAAAAAAGAGGTACAAGGCTAGACTTGTTGTAAATGGGTTTGCACAAAAGAAAGGAATAGATTTTAATGAAATATTTTCTCCTGTTGTTAAAATGACTTCAATTAGGACTATTTTAATTCTTGTGGAGGTAGAAGATTTGCATCTTGAACAGTTAGATGTAAAAATAGATTTTCTCATTGGGCATTTTGATGAAGATATTTATATGCAACACCCACAGGGGTATGAGGTCCAAGGGAAGGAGAATTTGGTATGCAGGTTGAAGAAGATCTTGTGTGGCCTAAAGCAATCTCCAAGGTATTGGTATTTGAAGTTTGACAATTTTATGACAGAAAAAGGTTGTATTAGATGTCATTCTGATCATTGTGTTTATTTTAAGAGGATACAAAATGGAAGTTATATTATCTTGCTATTGTATGTAGATGACATGCTTGTTGCAGGGTCTGATATGAAGGATATACATATGCTCAAAAAGAAATTAGTTAATCCATTTGCGATGAAGGATTTGGGTGCTGTAAAGAAAATCATTGGTATGAGAATAACAAGAGACAAGAAAAATCACAAATTGACATTGTCTGAGGGTGAGTACATAGAGAAGTTGTTGAAGATGTTTGGAATGAAAAATGCAAAACCAATTAGTACACATTTGGACAACCATTTCAAATTAACCAAGGAAATGTGTCCCAAGGCACAGGAGGAGATAGAATACATGTCTGGGGTCCCTTATTCATCAGTAGTTGGCAGCTTGATGTATGTTATGGTGTGCACAAGACCAGATATTGCACATGCAATGGGAGTTGTGAGGGGGTATATGAACAATATAGGTAAAGAACATTGGGAGGAAGTAAAGTGGATTCTCATTTATTTGATAGGTACTAGTACTCATGCATTATGTTTTGGAGGTTCAAACACTATTCTACAAGGATATATTGATTCATATACAGAAGGTGATAAAGATAGTAGGAGGAGCACCACAGGGTATGTTTTTACTGTAGTTGGAACAATGATAAGTTGGATTTCAAAACTACAAAAGGTTGTTGCACTTTCAACAACGGAAGCAAAGTATGTTGTTGCTATAGAGGCTAGTAAAGAGATGATTTGGTTATAGAGGTTTATGGAGAAATTGGGAAAGAAGAAGGAGAATAGTAGGTTGTACTATGACAACGAGATTTCCATTCATATTGAAAATAACTTAGCATTACATTCTAAGACTAAGCATATACATCTCAGGTACCATTTCATATGATCCATCTTGGAAGATGGACATTTGAAGTTGGAAAAGATACATAGTAGCCAGAATCCTATAGACATGTTAACAAAGGTAGTACCCAGGGAGAAACTTATTTCCTGCTCAGTTTTAGTTGGCCTTGAAGCATGAAGGTGAAGATGAGAAATTTTACAGGTCCAAGGTGGATCATAGTCTAGCAGGTACAACAACAGTGGAGTTGTTGTGATGAGTCTCCAAGTGGGAGATTTTTGGTTGTGGATCTTGATTATCTTCCTGATTTAGAGGTTTGTTTCAGCCATGCTTGGATCCCATTTCTTGACAGGGGGGGGTGTGGTATAATTCCCCCCCACTACTTTCCTCGGGACCCTAGCAGGGGATTCGAGGGAAGTGCCCCCAAAGTGAAATTTTGGGAAAATTTACCTTGTAAAATATTGTAATTTCATAGTCAGTTTGGACCATTCATTTTAAGGTCGTAGATCCGACAATAGAAGTTATGTTTGGGATTTTTTCCCTAGAAGGAAACCCTCTTTTATGACAGAATTGTATTGCATCTGTGTGTGATTGTGAATATTGTATTATGAGGGAGGATACTGTGAAAGAAAGAAGAGGAAGTTACAATGGGTGTGTTGTAGGTTGTATCCCTTCATTTTGTTGGATAATAAAAAGGAAGGACCTGGAAATTTCTCTAGTGAATGTAGCCCACACTAGATGAACCATGTATATTTGTGTCTCTATTGTATTGTATATATTATGTGTTTTATTTCTACATTTGTTTTATTTTATTGCTCTGCAATCCTATTTTTCTAACAGTAAAGGATGTGTTCTTGGAAAGCATCATCATGAACCCTTTGACTCTAGAAAAGCATGGCGAGGACAAAACCTCCTGGATTTGGTTCACAATGATATATGTTGCATCAATTTACCTTTCTTAGTCGATGAAAGGTATATCTTGACCTTTATTGATGATATCTCTCCTTTCACTTGGGTTTATTTTCTAAAAACAAGAATCTTGTCTTTTAAAAGTTCAAATAATTTATATCCTTTGATGAAAACCAATGTGACTAACACCCATCAAGTGCACAATATTAGACAATGGTGGTGAGTTTGTGAATTTAAGTTTTGAAGAATACATATTTTGATCTGGTATTGAATGGTAGTGATTAGTTCCTTATACCCCTCAGAAGAGTGGTGTTACAAAATAGAAGAATTAGACGTTAGTCAAAATGGATAGACGTCTTTTGCAAGAAAATGATTTTCCTCCTTGCTTCTAGACTGAAGATGTCTATTGTGAAAAATAACTCCTCAATTGCAACTTGATTGGAGTTGTTCCTTTAGTGACTCCATTCGAACGATGGTGTGGAAGGAATCCCTCTGTCGACCACCTCTGTGATTTCGATGTGTTTCCTGGATTCATATTCCCGTGATTGAAAAAAAAAATTGGATGAAAAGAGTCATCCTTGCATCATGATGGGATACTCTTAAGAGTCTAAAGCATATCCATTGTTTGACCTAATCAAAGAAAATTTTATTATTAGACGAAATGTATGGTTTGATGAGAATTATTTTGAAATCAAGTTATTGTTGAATGTATGGTTTGATGATGTTTCTTACTCTAGTTCTCCTATTCCATTTTTTTTCCCTTCAACTAGACAGCCAAACTTTGTTCCTACTTCAATTGGACCTTCGACCTTTGAGTTGACTAATTAGTCAATTTCTGTTTCGATCGGTTCACCATCTTCGTCGATTGAAATTGTTTCAACTTATGATCAACCTTCTATAGTGAACAATAGTTCACCCCTTTCTTGTCTACCTAGATGGGATTCCAAGACAATCGAAGATATTGGTATTCAGAAGCAACATGCTACTGTTTCCTTAATAAATCATGTGCTTGAAACCTCTAAACCTATTACCTACTCAAATGCACAAGTCTAACCTAAATTGGAGTAGGCTATGTAGAGAGAATTGGATTCTTTACTAAAGAATCACACTTGGGATTTAGTTCCCTGACCACAAGGGAAGAATGTTGTAAAGTTTTTCTGGGTCTGCAAGACCAAATTTACCAATGAAGGTGTTGTTGAGTATCATAGAGCTCGCTTGGTTGTGAAGGGATTTTCACAAAAAGAAGGCATCGAATACACTGAGACCTTTTCCCCTATTGTGAATATGAACTATGTTCAATTGATTCTTTCTCTTGCTTCTTTATTTGGATGGTTGATCCATCAAATGGATGTGAAGAATGATTTACTTCATGGAGACCTATCTGAAGAAATTTTCATGAAACAACCTCCTATTTTTGTGATATATTCTAACCTAGTTTGTCGATTTTAGAAGTCTCTTTATGGTTTGAAGTAAGCTCCCAGAGCTTGGTATGATAATATCAATAGTTTATTTCTTCTACTTGGATTCAAATGCTGTGAATCTGATCACATATTATATGTACTCTATACTCATGAAACGCTTTGATTATTGCTGTATATGTTGATGATATTGTGATAATTGCAAATAACATTGATCTCATTCTTAGATTGAATAAACAACTTGTTGAATCCTTTGACATGATAGAGCTTGGTATTCTGAATTATTTTTTGGGTCTTCAAGTATTACCACTATCTGATGGTTTTTTCATATCTCTGTTGGAACAAATATTGAAATGTTGGCTTTCGGTAGCTTAGGAGGGAAAAATTTATAGTGTTTAGCTACCTAAAGTGCAGACTTTTGGTAGCTTAAATCTCAGGTTTCATATGCCCTTAGCTACCGAAAGTGTAGGTGTGAGAAAACTGCCATTTGTCTGTCATGCGCCCAACTGCTAGTGGTACTACTTATCATCCTCAGTTAAATAATACCGAGATCAGCTCCATGGACGGGTTGTTTGCTCGAGTTCTGTCATTTTGGCTTATTTTGATTGTTTAAATTGAATAAATGCCAACCCTAAACATATCACTTGACACCCTGTCATCATGAGCTCTCCTTATGTGTAGTTTTTGTCATTAGTTGCATGCAGTTGAGGATCTGTTTTTACCCATAAATCAAGGCATGAGAGGAAAGAATATACAGATGGAAGAATTATGTAACTTTATAACGTCACGTTCTGTTTTCAGGATTTTGACCATCGAAAGAATTTTAATGAGCCACTCCTCTTTTTCCCCGAAGCCTGAAGGCTAGAAATCGGGGTTCCAACCCTACACAAAAAACACAGATGGATTAAGGTTCTGGCCTCATGCATAAAATGCCAATGAGTGGAAAATTCCAACTGTAAAATGAAAACTCCCTCTGTCAAGAAACAAAAAGGGGCAGAAGCCAAGCCTTTGATTATTTGTGTGCATTAGCAAAGAAATATGGTGTGGATATCACTGTTGTTGTTATTGATGAAAATAGAAAGGATGGAAGGAAGAATAGCGTGCCAAACATCACGCACCTGCAAAATGAAAGAATTATGAGCTAGCACAACATGAAGAGTCCCAACGCATACCTGTTCATGATTTGATGGTCATTTTAACTCTCTGCAGGAGATATGCACGAGATACCCAGAAGGCAGAGGAGGAAACAACAACCATTTGTCAAAAATCACTTGCCAGGATTTTCTGTAGCTTACTCGACCTCGAAAACTCATTTTTAGCTGCCGAAATTTCAAGCTTTCAGTAGCTAAGATGCTCCTGTTTTCGGCCTATTAGCCACCGAAATCGCAGGTCTTTCCAACAAAAATTGCTTGTGGGAAAACTCACTTTTCACAACCTTGGAGAGGCCATTTTACACATTTGAATAGTCGATTGACATCTACAGATCCTAAGATTTCCAGTGGTATCTTCAGATCCAAATTTAGAGCTCAAGAAGGTAGGAAAAGGGTCCCGCAATATGGCACCACATACATGGCCCAAAAATGTAGGAAAGTGCCCAGATTTCAGTTAAAAAACTGCCAGTTCATTTCTCACAACTCTTAGTCAGTTTTGGGATCGTTTCTCATCGGTTACAGGCTGAAGAAGTCTTATATATTAGCGATCTCTTTGTTGGGTTTGTAATGCTAATTTCTTTCAGCAATTAGAAACAGAGAGATTCTAAACGGCATGTGTTAAATCATGTATTTCCTATGCTTTGATGTTCTATCAACTGTTTTATCCTTGTCATTAATTCATTTAGGTTGTAGAAATCACAATTCAGTACAACCTCTGCAGTGAATGAATGTAAAATCATTTATTTGATTGTGGCTTTTCCTCTGTTTTGTTGTGATAAAAACAAAACCCATGCTCAGATATATTTTTTTAATTTTAGAAGATTAAACGCAACCTAAGTGAGTTTTGTGTTATTTCTTCTAAAGATTAAACGCAACCTAAGTGAGTTTTGTGTTATTTCTTCTACTGAAGGGAAGGCCAGTTTTATCCTTGTTAGATACCTTGCTTTTTGTTTTAGTTTTGTTTATCTCACTTCTTCTATCTATCCTCATGACTTTAAAAGGATTTAGCAGTCGAGGTCATGCCTCTCTATTTCTGATTTTTAATGATTGAAATTCATGTTTCAGACCTAGTTCTAGAAGCCTCATATAACTGATCAATCAAAAAATTATTATTTCATTTAAAATGTGCTAAGGCTTGGATCCATTACATCCTAGAGTCAACTCTTGCGACAACACTTTCTGGCACCACTGCTGGGGATGGAGGAACGAAGCTATCTTCCCTGGGATACAACAAAATTTTAGATCTATTCCTTGATGGTGAACAAGGGATATGCACTCAATTGGTTGTGATCATTCACCTAGCGACTCCTTGGTTTGAAGACTCTACATGATTCACTAGCAACTCCACTGGTCTCAAAATGTCGAATTTGTTCGCTGCTCGGATTGCTGCAAGGTTTGCTCCTCTTGACTTTAAAAATGTTTATGGCTTTTCGAACACTGTTCCAGACATTAAAATTTGGGAAGATGTTCTTCCTAAATTTGGAGAATATGCGGATGACAATCCCGCTCAACACTTGCTTGAATTCCACAAGCTCATGGATGAATTAAATGTACATCATGAAGATGTCCTCATGAAACTATTTATGTTTTCATTGCAATGATATGATAGGATTTGGTATAAATCTTTACCCCATTCCAGTGTTCCTTCATTGAAATATTTTCACGTACTTTTTCATCCACATTGTAAAAGAATCTATTCAGCTAAAATACTTTTTGAAGATTGTTGTAATATAGAATTCATAAGACAAAAATATCATACAAATCTTCTTGAAGAGGAGGAAGGAATAACAGAAATTTCTCAAGTCGATGAAGATAATCAGTATGAAGAAGAGTTGGTTGATAAAGAAGAAGGATATGATAGCTCTTGTGATCATATTCAAGAAGAATATATTCATCATCATGGTCAACCTGCAAAAGAGAAAGGAAATAATTGTTTTTTTATCCAGAAAATATAGAGACCACCTTCTCCTTTGACTGAAGAAGAAATAGATATGCTCCTGCATAGTCATGTTACAGCCCCTTCTTACACAGATTTGCAGTGTTCACACAGTCTTGAATATGAGAATCAAACTTCTTCCACTTTTGAAAATGTAAATCTGATTTTAAATAATGGCAGACATGTGTTTGATGAAACTTTACAGGAAGTTAATGAACCCATTTATGATGATGATTTCCAGCCAAGAAATCATCTTGTAAGCCCTGTTTTGTTGCATGAAGAGGATAAGGCTGTCACATTTAATAGTCTTGAAGGAAGTGTGTTATTTGGAGGAGTATGAATCTGAGATAGACATCATGCTAGAGAAAGAAACATAATTTCCCATGCTTGAGGAATCCACAGTCGATATTCAGAGAATTTGTCTGACTGATGACACTCGTGAGTTATCTGTTGAACCTAAATATGATGAGTACACTGATGATTATAATATTGTTTCTCTAGAAAAATTTGCTGCAGGATTTTCATGGAGGAATGAAAGTCTTCAGACAACTGCCATATCAAATGAAGGATGTTTGGATATCCTCTTTGAGGATGATCCTGAGAAAAATAAATTGGACCACGCAGTATTCTTTGATGAAGCTTGTTATTTCAAACCTCAGGACCATGCATTTTTTCATGATCCTTTTGCTGACCTTTTAGATTCATTTAATGAAGGAGTATGCTATGTCATGGATATTTTGTCACAATAATCGAGGAAAAGTTTGAACATTCATGATCAACAACATGTCAGATGGGAGTTGTCAGTTTCCTTTTTCAACCTGCTCAAAGAAAGTGTGAGCAGATTTCAAATAAGTAGACAGTTATTGGATTGGCTTCACTGGCATTTTTGTATCATTTGATTCAATGGGAATTTTTTAGTAGTTAGAGTAGGTGATGTATATAAATAAGATTGACTTTGAGCATTAGAGTACAGCATTGGTTTTCAGTATGTTTCCATTTTAGTTTGGAATCCAGTATGGTTTTGTTTTAAATCATTACGACTCCATAGCCCAATGAATGCATAAGTGGTTTTTTGTTTCGAAAGCGTGAAAGTAAAGTGACAGGGTTCAGAGTTTGATAAGGATTATTTCAAGTCATCCAATGGATGAAGGCACATGTTCTATTGTTCTTGGTGCTTTGCAGGAAAGCACCATCCCTAGATGGAGCCCATGTTGGAACAAATATTGAAATTTTGTCTTTCGGTAGCTTAGGAGGGAAAAAATTATAGTGTTTAGCTACCTAAAGTGAAGACTTTTGGTAGCTTAAATCTCAGGTTTCATATGCCCTTGCCTACCTAAAGTGTAAGTGTGAGAAAACGACCATCTTTCTGTCACGCACCCAACTGCTAGTGGTACCACTTGTTATCCTCATTTAAATAATACCGAGATCATCTCCATGGACAGGTTGCTTGCTCAAGTTCTGTCATTTTGGTTTATTTTGATTGTTTAAATTGAATAAATTCCAATCCTAAACATATCACTTGACACCCTCTCATCACGAGCTCTCCTTATGTGTGGTTTCTGTCATTAACTGCTTGCAGTTGAGGATGTGTTTTTACCCATAAATCAAGGCATGAGAGGAAAGAATGTACATATGGCAGATTGATGTAACTTTATAATGCCACGTTCCATTTTTAGGATTTTGACCGTCGGAAGAATGTTAATGAGCCACTCCTCTTTTTCCCCGAAGCCCGAAGGCCCGAAATCGGGGTTCCATCCCTACACACAAAATGTAGATGGATTAAGGTTCCGACCTCATGCATAAAATGCCGATAAGTGGAACGTTCCAACTGTAAAATGAAAACGCCCTTTGTCAAGAAACAAAAAGTGGCAGAAGCCGAGCCTTTGAGTATTCACGTGCATTGGCAAAGAAATATGGTGCGGATATCACTGTTTTTGTTATTGATGAAAATAGCAAGGATGGAAGGAGAAATAGCATACCAAACATCACGCACCTACAAAATGAAAGCAATACTTGTTAGCACAACATGAAGAGTCCCAACGCATACCTGTTCACGATTCGATGGTCGTTTCAACTCTCTGTAGGAGATATGCACGAGATACATGGAAGGTGGAGGAGGAAACAACAGCCATTTGTCAAATATCGCTTGCCAAGATTTTCAATAGCTTACTCAACCTCGAAAACACATTCTTAGCTGTCGAAATTTCAGGCTTTCAGTAGTTAAGATGCCCCTATTTTCAGCCTATTAGCCACCAAAATCACAGGGCTTTCCAACAAAAACTGCCTGTGGGAAAACTCACTTTTCTCAACCTTGGAGAGGTCATTTTCCACGTTCGAATAGTCGATTGACATCTACAGATCCTAAAATTTCAAGTGGTATCTTCGGATCCGAATTTAGAGCTTGGTAAGGTATGAAAAAGTTCCCCGCAATATGGTGCTACAAACATGGCCCAGAAATGTAGGAAAAAGCCCAAATTTTAGTTAAACCACTGCCAATTCATTTCTCACAACTCTTAGTTGGTTTTGGGATCATTTCTCATCGGTTACATGCTGAAGAAGTCTTATATATTAGAGATCTTTTTGGAGAGGCAAGGAGAGGGGGGGGGAACAACATAGGAGCCCTTTTTTTTTTGGTTGGGTTTGTAATGATAATTTTCTTTAGCAATATTTGACAGAAACAAAGAGATTCTAAACCGTGTGTGTTAAATCATGTATTTCCCATGCTTTGATGTTCTATCAAATTTTTTCTCCTTGTCATTAATTCATTTAGGTTGTAGCAGTCACAATTCAGTACAACCTCTGCAGTGACTGAATGTAAAATCATTTATTTGATTGTGGCTTTTCCTCTGTTTTGCTTTGAGTAAAAAAAGACCCATGCTCAAATATATTTGCTTAATTTTCAAAGATTAAATGCAACCTAAGTGAGTTTTGTGTTATTTCTTCTACTGAAGGGAAGGACAGATTTATCCTTGTTAGATACATTTCTTTTTGTTTCATTTTTGTTTATCTCACTTCTTCTATCTATCCTCGTTACTTTAAAAGGATTTAGTAGTCGAGATCATGCCTCTCTATTTCTGATTTTTAATGATTGAAATTCATGTTTCCGACCTAGTTCTAGAAGCCTCATATAACTGATCAATCGAAAAATTATTATTTCATTTAAAATGTGCTAAGTCTTGGCTCTATTATAGCCTAGAGTCAACTCTTGCGACAACACTTTCTGGCACCGTTGTCGGGGATGGAGGAACGAAGTTATCTTCCCTGGGATACAACAAAAGTTTAGAGTTATTCCTTGATGGTGAACAAGGGATAGGAATTCAATTGGTTGTGATCATTCACCTGGTGACTCCTTGGTTTGAAGACTCTACATGATTCACTGGCGACTCCACTGGTCTCAAAATGTCGAATTCATTCACTGCTTAGATTGTTACAAGGTTTTCTCCTCTTGAATTTACAAATATTTATGGTTTTCCAAACATTGTTCCAAACATTAAAATTTGGGAAGATGTTCTTCCTAAATTTGGAGAATATGCAGGCAACAATCCTGGTCAACACTTGTTTGAATTCCACAAGATCATGGATGAATTAAATGTACATCATGAAGATGTCCTCATGAAACTGTTTATGTTTTCATTAGAAAGAGATGCCAGGCTTTGGTATAAATCTTTGCCCCATTCCAATATTCCTTCATTGAAATATTTTCACATACTTTTTCATCAACATTGTAAAAGAATCTATTCAACTGAAATACTTTTTGAAGATTGTTGTAATATAGAATTCATAAGACAAAAATATCATACAAATCGTCTTGAAGAGGAGGAAGGAATAACAGAAATTTCTCAAGTCAATGAAGATAATCAGTATGAAGAAGAGTTGGTTGATAAAGAATCAAGATTTGATAGCTCTTGTGATCATATTCAAGAAGAATATATTCATCATCATGGTGAACCTACAAAAGAGAAAGGAAATAATTGTTGTTTTATCCAGAAAATACAGAGACCACCTTCTCCTTTAACTGAAGAAGAAATAGATCTGCTCATGCATAGTCATGAACCCCTTCTTACACAGATTTGCAGTGTTCACACAATCCCGGATATGAGAGTTAGACTTCTTCCACTTCTGAAAATGTAAATCTGATTTTAAATAATGGCAGTCATGTGTTTGATGAAACTTTACAAGAAGTGAATGAACCCATTTATGATGATGATTTCCAGCCAGGAAATCAGCTTGTAATCCTTGTTTTGTTTCATGAAGAGGATAAGGCTGTCACATTTAATAGTCTTGAAGGAAGTGTGTTGTTCAAGGATGCTTTAGACTGTGATTTGGAGGAGTATGAATCTGAGATAGACATCATGCTAGAGAAAGAAACAGAATTGCCCATGCTTGAGGAATCCATAGTCGATATTCGGAGCATTTGTATGACTGATGACACTCCTGAGTTATCTGCTGAACCTAAATATGATGAGTACACTGATGATTATAATATTGTTTCTCTAGAAAAATTTGCTGCAGGATTTTCATGGAGGAATGACGGTCTTCAGACAGATGCCATATCAAATGAAGGATGTTTGGATATCCTCTTTGAGGATGATCCTGAGCAAAATAAATTGGACCATGCATTATTCTTTGATGAAGCTTGTTATTTAAAACCTCAGGACCATGCATTTTTTCATGATCCTTTTGATGACCTTTTAAATTAATTTAATGGAGGAGTATGCTATGTCATGGATATTTTGTCACAAGAATCGAGTGAAAATTTTGAACATTCATGATCAACAGCATGTCACATGGGATTTGTCAGTTTACTTTTTCAGCCTGCTCAAAGAAAGTGTGAGAAGATTTCAAATAAGTAGATAGTTATTGGATTGGCTTCACTGGCATTTTTGTATCATTTGATTCAGTGGGAATTTTTCAGTAGTTAGAGTAGGTGATGTATATAAATAAGATTGAATTTGATAATTAGAGTACAGTGTTTATTTTCAGTATGTTTCCAGTTTAGTTTGGAATCCAGTATGGTTTTGTTTTAATGAATTACGACTCCATAGCCCAATGAATGAATAAGCGGTTTTTTTTTCCGAAAAGGTACAAGTAAAGTGACAGGGTTCATAGTTTGATAAGGATGATTTCAAGTCATCCAATGGATGAAGGCACATGGTCTATTGTTCTTGGTGCTTTGCAGGAAAGAACCATCCCTAGATGGAGCCTATGTTGGAACAAATATTAAAATTTTGTCTTTCGATATCTTAGGAGGGAAAAATTTATAGTGTTTAGCTACGTAAAGTGCAGACTTTCGGTAGCTTAAATCTCAGGTTGCATATGCCCTTAGCTACCGAAAGTGTAGGTGTGAGAAAACGTCCATCTATCCATCACGTGCCCAACTACTAGTGGTACCACTTGTCATCCTCAGTTAAATAATACCAATATCATCTCCATGGACGAGTCATTTGCTCGAGTTCTGTCATTTTGGTTTATTTTGATTATTTAAATCGAATAAATGCCAACCCTAAACATATCACTTGACACCCTGTCATCACGAACTCTCCTTATGTGCGGTTTCTATCATTATCTGTGTGCAGTTGAGGATGTGTTTTTACCCATAAATCAAGGCATGAGAGGCAAGAATGTACAGATGGTAGATTTATGTAACTTTATAAGACTATGTTTTGTATTCAGGATTTTGACCATCGAAAGAATGTTAATGAGCCACTCCTCTTTTTCCCCGAAGCCCGAAGGCCCAAAATCGAGGTTCCATCCCTACACAAAAAACGCAGATGGATTAAGGTTCCGGCCTAAAACATCGATGAGTAGAATGTTCCAACTATAAAATGAAAACGCCCTCTGTCAAGAAACAAAAAGGGGAAGAAGTCAAGCCTTTGAGTATTCACATGCATTGGCAAAGAAATATGGTGCGGATATTACTGTTGTTGTTATTGATGAAAATAACGAGGATGGAAGGCGGAATAGCGTACCAAACATCTTACACCTACAAAATGAAAGCAATACTTGTTAGCACAACATGAAGAGTCCCAACGCATACATGTTCACGATTCGATGGTCGTTTCAAATCTCTGCAGGAGATATGCATGAGATACCTAGAAGGCGGAGGAGGAAACAACAACCATTTGTCAAATATCGCTTTCCAGAATTTGCGGTAGCTTACTTGACCTCGAAAACGCATTTTTATCTGCCAAAATTTTAGGCTTTCGGTAGCTAAGATGCCACTATTTTCGGCCTGTTAGCCACCGAAATCGCAGGTCTTTCCAACAAAAACTGTCTGTGGAAAAACTCACTTTTCTCAACCTTGGAGAGGTCGTTTTCCACGTTCAAATAGTCGAATGACATCTACAAATCCTAAGATTTCCAGTGGTATCTTCAGATCCGAATTTAGAGCTTAGTAAGGTAGTAAAAATTTCCCCACAAGATGGCACTGCAAACATGGCCCAGAAATGTAGGAAAGCACCCAGATTTCAGTTAAACAACTGCCAGTTCGTTTCTCACAACTCTTAGTCAGTTTTGGGGTTGTTTCTCATTGGTTACAGGCTGAAGAAGTCTTATATATTATATATCTCTTTGGAGAGACAAGGAGAGGGGGGGAGAACAACCCAGGAGCCCTTTTTTTTTTGGCTAGGTTTGTAATGCTAATTTCTTTCAACAATATTTGATAGAAACATAGAGATTTTAAACCGCATGTGTTAAATCATGTATTTCATGTGATTTGATGTTCTATCAACATTTTTCTCCTTGTCATTAATTCATTTAGGCTGTAGCAGTCAAAATTCAGTACAACCTCTGCAGTGACTGAATGTAAAAGCATTTATTTGATTGTGGATTTTCCTCTATTTTGTTGTGAGCAAAACAAGACCCATGCTCAGATATATTTGCTTAATTTTCGAAGATTAAATGCAACCTAAGTGAGTTTTGTTTTATTTCTTCTACTGACAGGAAGGCCAGATTTATCCTTGTTAGATACCTTGCTTTTTGTTTCAGTTTTGTTTATCTCACTTCTTCTATCTATCCTCATGACTTTAAAAGGATTTAGCAGTCGAGGTCATGCCTCTCTATTT
>CBVK0100097180.1:0-33955 GCA_900067695.1 Picea abies
GCTCTTCCGATCTCACGTCTAGTATGCATTCCATCTGTGGCTTCTCTGCTACTGGCATCTTCTTCATCCACTGGATCTCTGGTTCCTCAGTTCCAGTCTCTGCCTCTCCATCCCTGTATGGATATAAATCTGCGATATTAAATATTGGAGATATCCCGATGCCATCCGACAACTCAATCTCATAAGCATTTTCTCCGAATTTCTTCAAGACTCTGCATGGTCCGATTTTCTTCATCTTGAGTTTGTTGTATGTTCCCCTCGAGAACCTTTCTTTTCTCAAGTGTTCCAGAACTAGATCACCAACTTCAAACTGAATTTGTCTCCGATGCTGATCTACTCTGCGCTTATACTCCTGGTTTGAATTCATCAGTCGCTGCTTCACCTGACTGTGAAGTTCCTGCATCGCCTCAACGAATTCCTCTGCACTAGCGCTGCTAGTTGCAGTCTGTTCTGAATCTTGCAATTCAGAAACTCCTCTCAGTTGCATCCCATATACAACCTGAAATGGACTCTTTCCTGTACTCCAATTCACTAAATCATTGTACGTAAACTCTGCCTGTGGAAACACATTGTCCCAACTGCTGTGATGCCCTGTCACCAGGCTCCTCAGCAAGTCTCCCAGACTCCTGTTAACCACTTCCGTTTGTCCATCCGTCTGAGGACGATAAGCAGAACTAAATGCTAGATTAGTTCCTAGCTTCTTCCATTAGGTCCTCCAAAAATGGCCTATGAATTTGGTGTCCCTATCCGAAACAATACTTTTCGGCAATCCATGAAGTCTCACGATCTCTTTAAAAAACAAGTTCGCAATGTGCATCGCATCGCTGGTCTTCTGGCATGGAATGAAATGTGCCATCTTTGAAAACCTGTCCACGACCACAAAGATAGAGTCAACACCCCTTTGTGTCCTCGGCGAACCCAATACAAAATCCATGTTGATTGCCTCCCATGGCCTCTCTGGTATGGGCAACGGCTGATAAAAACCTGCATTCTGCTTTCTTCCTTTTGAATGTTGACAAATCCGGCATCTTTCAACAAACCTCTTGACCTCTGAGCGCATCCCCGGCCAAAAATAAGACTCGCTCAGCTTCGCAAACGTTTTGTCTTGACCAAAATGTCCGACCAATCCTCCGTTGTGCTTTTCTTTCAACAGGTTCTCCCTCATGGAGCAATTCGGAATGCACAGTTGATTGCCTCTAAACAACAATCCTTCCTGGATCATGTAATCTATCCAAGGACTCTTGTCTCTAAGAACTGGATTCTCAGCTGCTTCATATGCTTCCGCAAAATCTGCATCTCCAGCGTACATGTCCTTGAGATTATCAAAACCCAATGTTTTGACTCGGAACTCCTGCAGTAGCAAACATTTCCTGCTCAAAGCATTAGCCACTTTGTTAGCAGTACCTAAAATATGCTTAATCACAAATGTGAAATTTTGCATATACTCAACCCATTTTGCATGTTTCTGATTCAACTTCTCATGTTGACTCACAAACTGTAATGCATGATTATCACTGTACAATACAAATTCCTTTGGGATCAAGTAATGCCTCCACTTTTTCAGTGCCTGTATGATAGCATAAAATTCCTTATCATACGTGGAGTATTTCAGCTTCACTTCATCCAACTTCTCGTTGAAGTATGCAACTGGCCTATCCTCCTGACTCAAGACCGCTCCTATGACATACCCACTTGCATCACATTTCACCTGAAATATCTTCTGAAAATCAGGCAACACCAACACTGGTTTCCCTGTGATCTTTCGCTTCAACAAATTGAAGCTCTTCTCGGCCTCAGCTGTCCAATGAAAAAATTTATGTCTTTTCTTGACAGTATCCATCATTGCGGTGCTAATTCCACTGAAATTTCTAATGAATTTTTGGTAGAAACTAGCCAATCCATGAAAACTCCTCACCTCGAAAATATTTCTCGGTGATGGCCAATTCTTGATCATGTCCACCTTCTCCGGATCCATCCTCAACTCATTCGCTGAAATAACAAAACCCAAGTAAATGAGTTGTGTCTGCATAACTGAGGACTTCTTCATATTGATCAACAGCTTCTCCTGCTGTAGCTTCCTCATCACAATGGCTAAATGTTTCAAATGTTCAGCCTCTGATTTACTGTAAATCAGTATGTCGTCCAAATAAACAATGATGAACTTTCCGATGAACTCCCTCAGAACTTCATTCATCAGCCTCATAAAAGTACTTGGCGCATTTGTCAAACCAAATGGCATGACTAGCCATTCATACAGTCCTTCGTTTGTCTTGAACGTTGTTTTCCACTCATCGCCTTCTCTCATGCGAATCTGGTGATATCCGCTCTTCAAATCAATCTTTGAAAAATAATTTGCCCCACTCAGGAAATCCATCGGATCAGCCATCCTCGGCAGTGGAAACCTGTACCTGATGGTTATCTTGTTTATCGCTCTTGAGTCGGTACACATCCTCTAGCCTCCATCTTTTTTCAGACTGAGTACTGTTGGAACAACACATGGACTGATGCAGGAGCATCTCTCCATGTAGCCAGCCAGCCAGCCACATCAGGATGCACGCATTCATATGAAAAAAGGGAGGCGCAGCCTCATTTAAATTTGTATTGAATGTAATTAAAATTGTCTAGGCTGGTGAGCCAGGAAAGCTGTGCCTTTGAGCAGGCGTTAGATAGGATCGGATTTAATGCTAGATTGGCTGAGATCTAGTTCTAGATAGCAGACTAGACAGCCAGTGATTGTAATTTATTAGGGTAGGTAAATCCTGGAGGGAAGCACTCGATGAGACCTCTCAGGTAAAAGGGATTTTAGATCTCACTTAGAAGGAGACAGGGTAGAGTAGAGAGAGCCAGAGAGAGAGCTCAGGAACACCTTGTAAAATATACAGGCATTTTCCATCATTAATACAGAGCAGTTTTTCCTGCATTATTCTGTCATTGTATGCATGTCTATGTGGGTTCCATATATATGTTGTATGTGTGTGTTTTTATCATGCTATTACAGAGAGTTGTGTTTGATTTCAGGTTTGAGGGTCTTTGAGGTTTCATGCCAAGAGGGCGTGACAGAGTGTTGCAGACTCTGAATTCCAGTGCACAGGGGATGCGCTTCTGAACTCGTGAGGAGTCAGATAGAGACGTGTTGAGGCACAGACTGAAGTCATCAACTCAGGAGAAGAAGACCTGTGAGGTTACTGAACACCCCAGGAGGTAAGACTGTGCAGTTGAGACCCAGTCATAGATAGAATTTTGCTGTAAGTTCTGTAGGAACTCTGCCAAGTGGGCATGGAGCATACGCATGGGTTGCATTGGGAAAGAACTTTGTTGTGAGTTCGAAAGGACCAAAATCACTGAGGATTCTGAGAAGCTCTACCAGAAGGGCATCGAGCGAGTGCATATATTGCACGGAAGAAACCCAGGACTGCTGAGCATTCTAAGGAAATAGACTCTGCCAGGAGGGCGTTGAGTAAGTGTGCAGGCAGGCACAGGAGGAAAGAACTCTTAGAGTTCTGAAGTAGAAAGCAGAGTCCACTGAGGGACCTGTATTGGGTTGCTGAATACCCAGAAAGAATCAGCAAGGAGGTTGCTTGAGGAGGAAGCCAGGAAGGAGTCGGTATTCTCCACTTGAGGGAGAAGCAAGACCAAATCCCCCAAAGGGTCTGAGTGTTCGTGGAAGCTTAGGACAGATAGCGCTTTGCGCACGAAGACTCTGCAGGAGTGCAGGTGTCAAAGAACCCCGTGAGGATTCAAAGGGAAGGATCTCAGAAGGAGACTATAGAAAGGGGGGACCGACAGTCATCGGATCTCGTGAAGAAATCCCGTCATCCGTTGGATCGGGAGAAGTAGCGCATGGTTTATCCTCAGGAGGAGGAGCACACATAAGAGTAGATATGAGTCGTCAGATCAGAAGGGGAAATTATATCAGCCGTTGGATTGGCAGAAGCTGCACGAGGGATAGAAGTTGAGATTTTGGGCATCGGGAGATCGGAGTTCTCAAGGTCATGAGAACTGGGGTCTCGAAAGTCTCGAAATCTCGAGAGCAAATCTAAGCTGTCCGGTTGGAGAGGAACAGGTGGCTAAAGATCAGGCGCCATTGTCATTTTGTTCATTGGAGAATCAAGGTTTGCAAAGTCGAGAGTTTTGAGCCCATTGGGATCGCGATTGGTGATTTCCCGATGCAACTGGAGCCGTCGATCACTACGGGGACACGTGGCACAGGATCCCAAGGAGTCGAGGTTCGGCATTCGGGATTTTCCCATAACAAGGAATCGCTATAGTCAAATTAGCGATCATGCGATATCCGATTACCCGACAAGGAGGGATGACGTGGAGGAGGACACTCACATGTGTATCGGGGATCGACTTTCAGGACTTTCATTGTTGTAGAAAACATTGCAGGAGGAATTCTGAAACTCCAAAGCGCGATAGCCATACGATCGTCGTGTGTAGTGGAGTACAGGTGTCAAAGGATTCAACCTCACCCTGAGGTGATGACAGGTAGCATCGCACATTGGAGATCGGGGTTTGGTGAGGTCGGTGACATTGTGCATTAGGAATCGTGAATTCCTGATAACTACGGAAGCGTGGGCCCAGGCCTTTGTCACGGACAGAGGATAGGTGGCATTGGAGATCGGGGATCGGAGATTCTAGGAGTGCGAGTTCTTCGCATTGTAAACTCACGAACTTCGAAATCCCAATAAGGGGGAAGGACCCGATCACGTGGGTTGACAGATCACATGAGGAAGGAGCAGCCGGAGGGGCTAGCGCCATAGCGAAAGCGCCATCGGGAATCGAGGATTCACGAGAGGAAAAACTCTTGACATCGCATACGCTGATTTCCCGATAGGGAAATCCCCGACAGGAACGAGGGAGCATCAGCATTGAGACCCATCAGGGTTCAGGGTTTTGGATAGCATGAGGAATGTGCCCACAAGGTTCACGACAACGCGAAATCCGATTTCCCGATAAGACTGCAGGGAGATCGATAAGAGATCCTGTGGATGACAAAAGGTCCCGATACGGGATCTAAAGGGCATTGTAGCTCTTCGGTCCTGAGAAGAAGAAGGTCCTGGTAGTTGCAGACGTGCCTGGGTGGCGTCTGCGTCAGTGTGGTATCAGAGCTTGGATTCTTGCTTGTATATTTCAGGCAAGAGGAGAACAGGGAGGTAGAAAAAAAACAGAGTTGTTGAGGACTCTGTGAGGACTTGTTTGCAGGTAGGTAGCAATCTATAGACAGTCAGCAGGACTGTAAGGATGAAGCTGGAGACACTCTTGATGTGGAGTGACAGCAACATAGCTGCCCCAAAGGCAGATAGAGGTAGAAGGATGGTTACTGAAGGCCATAGGAAGAAAAGCAAGGCAGAAAAGCTTGTAGAAATGGATAGAGAGCTCGCGGATATAAGAACAGAGATAGAGAAGCTGGAACTGCGGATGCGGCAGGATGAAGAATTGGTTCAGACATGCGAACCAGAGACTGGGAGAGGTCTCAATGATGATGATGAAGAGGATGAATTGGGATCGTCTGATGATCTCAAGGACTGCTAGGAAGGAAGAGGAGGAGAAATTCCAGATTTCCTAGAGGGAAACGAGTTGAGATCAACTAAGGATCTCACTGACTATCAAGTGGACAGCGAGGGAGTTTTACATTGCCAGTTGGGCAATGATGAGAGACTGTGGAGGGATCTCATACACTGCCCAGAGGGTAGTGGAATGTTTCCATATTTCCAGATGGGAAAGGGAACAGAAATGAGATCGGCTGAGGATCTCAAGGACTTTCGTGAGGACAGCCAGGAAATTTTGCATTGCCAGCTGGGCAATGAAAGGAGATCAGATGAAGATTTCGAAGACTACCAGGAGGACAACAAAAGCATATTGAACTGCCAGACGGGTAGAAATGAACATTCGAGACTGTCTAAAAGTCTCATGGACTCGGGGGAGAGTTCAATTCAGCAAGGAGTGCTGATGAAGATGGGATCGGTTGATCTCATAGTCTGCCAGGAGAGTAGCGAAAGCATCCCATATTTCTAGGTAGGCAGGGATGAGCAGATAAGACCATCTGTGGGTCTCAACAACTCAGAAATGAGTTGGAATCATCCCGTGGAGCTGGCAGAGCAAGAGAGCTCAAAGGTAAATGTGGATCAGCAGGTGCAACTAACAGAGGTGAAAGAACATTAGGATGATATCTTGATGATTGGGGGAATACAATTATTCCTACCATTTGCCCAGGAGGAGGCAGAAAACTCTGTTGTAAAGGTAGCAACGGCAGAGGAACAGTCACAGTTGATGATGACTGTCAAAGAAGAAGAAGAGTTGGAGCTGACTTTGGGAGCTACCCAAGCAGATCTTGGAAAGAGTGAGCATTCTGAGGAAGAGCTCAATGCATTCAACGATGAAGCTAAAGAAATTGCAACGTGGGAGTTTGCAGCAGAAGAGGAAGAAGAGAATGAGCATTCTGAGGAATGGCTCAGCATTTTCAGCCATGAAGCTGAAAACAATGCAACATGGGAGGTTGCAGAAACAGAGGAAGAAGAAGTAGACAACATTTGCTTTACTGATCTGTGGGATCAGGTAAAATCCTTAGAAGAGAAGGTAAAAGTGCAGGGCATGCACATACAACAGGTAAAGTTGGAAACCCATGAAGGCGTGGGAGATCATGATGATCTTCCCAATGACCAAAGTTTTTTTCAGCTGAGGAGACTGTAGGAACTGGACCAGCCCAGGGAGCAGCTGGATGAAGTGATCACGGAGATCATGAAGCTGATGTTGGAGTCAGCAGAGACTACTAGCAAAGAGAAGCTGGGCAGAGAAAAGGCAGCAGCAGCAACGCAGCAGAAGCAACAGCAGAAGCAGAATGGAGTGGATGAACAGCTCCAAAGACTTATTTGGGATCCAGGAGGACTTCCAGCAGCTACAGGGGAAGCTCATGAGCAGGAGCTCATGAATTTTGCAGCTGTTGAGTATGATGCAGGAGCATCTCTCCATGCAACCAGCCAACTAGCCACGTCAGCGTGCATGCATTCATATGCAAAAAGGGAGGCACAACCTCATTTGAACTTTTATTGAATGTAATTAAAATTGTTTAGGCTGGTGAGCCAGGAAAGCTGTGCCTTTGAGAAGGAGTTAGATAGGATCGGCTTTAATGCTAGATCGACTGAGATCTAGTTCTCAATAGCAGACTAGACAACCAGTGATTGCAATTTATTAGGGTAGGTAAATCCTGGAGGGAAGCGCTCGATGAGCCCCCTCAGGTAAAAGGGATTTTAGATCTCATTTTGAAAGGAGACATGGTAGAGTAGAGAGAGAGCCAGAGAGAGAGCTCAGGAACACCTTATAAAACATACAGGCATTTGCCATCATTAATACAGAGCAGTTTTTCCTGCATTATTCTGTCATTGTATGCATGTCTGTGTGGGTTCCATATATATGTTGTATGTGTGTGTTGTTATCATGCTATTACAGAGAGTTGTGTTTGATTTCAGGTTTGAGGGTCTTTGAGGTTTCATGCCAAGAGGGCGTGACAGAGTGTTGCGGACTCTGAATTCTAGTGCACAGGGGATGCGCTTATGAACTCATGAGGAGTCAGACAGAGAAGTGCTGAGGCACAGACTGAAGTCATCAACTCAGGAGAAGAAGACCTGTGAGGTTGCTGAACACCCCAGGAGGTAATACTGTGCAGCTGAGACACATTCATAGACATAATTTTGCTATAAGTTCTGTAGGAACTCTGCCAAGTGGGCATGGAGCATACGCACGGGCTGCGTTGGGAAAGAACTCTGCTGTGAGTTTGAAAGGACCAGAATCGATGAGGATTCTGAGAAGCTCTTCCAGAAGGGCATCGAGGGAGTGCATAGATTGCACAGAAGAAACCCAGGACTGCTGAGCATTCTGAGGAAAGAGGCTCCGCTAGGAGGGCATTGAGTAAGTGTGCAGGCAGGCACAGGAGGAAAGAACTCTTAGAGTTCTGAAGTAGAAAGCAGAGTCCACTGAGGGACCTATATTGGGTTGCTAAATACCCAGAAAGACTCAGCAAGGAGGTTACTTGAGGAGGAAGCCAAGAAGGAGTTGGTATTCTCCACCTGAGGGAGAAGCAGGACCAAATCCCCCAAAGGGTCTGAGTGTTCGAGGAAGCTCAAGACAGATAGCGCTTTGTGCGTGAAGACTCTGCAAGAGTGCAGGCATCAAAGAACCCCATGAGGATTCAAAGGGAAAGATCTCAGAAGGAGCCTATAGGAAGGGGGGACCAACAATCATCGGATCTTGTGAAGAAATCCCGTCATCCGTTGGATCGGAAGAAGTAGCGCACGGTTTAGCCTCAGGAGGAGGAGTGCATAGAAGAGTATATCTGAGCCGTCAGATTAGAAGGGGAAATTCTGTCAGCCGTTGGATTGGCGGAGGTTACACGAGGGATAGCAGTCGAGATTTTTTCCATCGGGAGATCGGAGTTCTCGAGGTCATGAGAACCAGGGTCTCGAAAGTCTCGAAATCCCAAGAGAAAATCTAAGCCATCCGGTTGGAGAGGAACAGGTGGCTAAAGATCAGGCGCCATCGTCATTTTTTTTATCAGAGAATTGAGGTTTGTGAAGATGAGAGTTTTGAGCCCATTGGGATCGCAATTGGCGATTTCCTGACGCAACTGGAGCCGTCGATCACTACGGAGACACATGGCACGGGATCCCGAGGAGTCAAGGTTCGACATTTGGGATTTTCCCATACCAAGGAATCGCTACAGTCGAATTAGCAATCACGCGATATCCGATAACCCGACAAGGAGGGATGACGTGGAGGAGGACACCCGCACATGTATCGGGGATCGACTTTCGGGACTTTCATTGTTGTAGAAAACACTACAAGAGGAATTCCAAAACTCCGAAGCACGATAGACATACGATCGCCGTGTGTAGTGGAGTACAGGTGTCGAAGGATTCAACCTCGCCCTGAGGTGACGACAGGTGGCGTTGCACATCAGAGATTGGGGTTTGGCGAGGTCTATGACATTGTGCATTAGGAATCACAAATTCCCGAAACGCAAATTCTCGATAACTACAGAAGCGTGGGCCCAGGACTTTGTCACAGACAGAGGACAGGTGGCATTGGAGATCGGGGATCGGAGATTCCAGGAGTGTAAGTTCTTCGCATTGCAAACTAGCGAACTCCGAAATCCCGATAAGGGGGGAGGACCCGGTCACATGGGTTGACAGGTCACACGAGGAAGGAGCAGCTGGAGGGGCTAGCGCCATAGCGGAAGCACCATCAGGAATCAGGGATTTATGAGAGGAGAAAATCTTGACATCGCATACGCCGATTTCCCGATAGGGAAATCCTCGACAGGAACGAGGGAGCATCGGCATTGAGACCCATCGGGGTTTGGGGTTTTGGATAGCACGAGGAACGTGCCCACAAGGTTCGGGACAACGCAAAATCCGATTTCCTGATAAGACTGGAGGGAGATCAATAAGAGATCCTGTGGGTGACAAAAGGTCTCGATACAGGATCTGAAGGGCATTGTAGCTCTTTGGGCCTGAGAAGAAGGTCCTAGTAGTTGCGAATGTGCCCGGGGTGGCGTTTGTGTCATGGACTCAAGATTTCTCTAACCAATCCTTTGTCCATCAAATCTTGGACCTGTCTTTTTACTTCCTCATTTTCCTACGGCGTCAACATGTACGTGGCTTTATTTGGCAAACTAGCTCCCGGTATGAGGTCGATGTGATGACTCACACTCCTCACTAGTGGCAGCGAATGAGGTAATTCATCCACTATAATGTCAGCGAACTCTTCATCTGGAAAATCATCCATTCTTTTGCTAGTCAGAACGATTCTCAGTTTTCTGACCACAAAGAATTGTGGATCTTCATTCTTCTCAACCTCTGTAAGAAGTTCCTTCCCATTCATGAGAAGTATTGTGTTGTATACTTCCGGCTTCACCTCTTTATCCTTTATCGGAAGCAATGTATGGGTTCTCCCATTCTTCTCCAGAGTATATGTGTTCATTCTCCCATCATGAATCACATTTCTGTCATATTGCCATGGTCTACCCAGCAATAAATGACATACATCCATGGGAATAACATCACACAGAATCTTATCATTATACCCACCTATTTTGAATCCAACCAAACATTGTTTGGTGACACTCACCTGATGTCCCTTCTGTAGCCATGAAACTTTATATGGACTCGGGTGATCAGTTGTCTCCAATTCTAATTTCTCCACCATCTTGGTTGAAACGAGATTATCCATGCTACCACTATCCACAATGACCTTGCACTTCCTGTCTTTGGTCTTGCAAGCTATTCTGAACAGTTGGCTTCTCTGAGCTGTGTCCTCCACCTCCTTCTCGGGTGTCAAAAGGACTTTATGCATCCCAAGTGATCTTCCACCTTCTGCATCTTCAGTCTCAACATCTTGCCTCTGCTCTTCTGCGATGTGAGCTTCCCCTACATCTTTCTTTTTCTCTGGACACTCATAAGACTTGTGCCCATTTTTCCCACATGTGAAACATGTGATTACTCCACCTCTTCCTCTACCTCGACCTCTAGTACGCGGAAGAGTGGTTGCATCAGCATAATCTCCTCGCTGATCATTTTGTTGTCCTCTTGGTTCAACATATGGTTGCCTCTGTTGTGAGGTTCCACCTCTCTCAACCTTACCCTGAGGTTTCTTCCATTCCTCCTTGGGCTTCTGAAATTTCTCCTGGGCAACCGCTTTGCCTCTTTGTTGTAGGAAAATCTCCCTGCGGACAAGTAGATCGCCTCTAGAGCTTGACCTTAACCCTAGACAGAAAAATGCTTATCATGGACACTGACTTCCTTTCAAATCTATCTAAAATAACACATGAGAAGGAAGGATGATAGTAGTACCTTTAATCGACGTTTGTCCCTGCACGCTCCGAGTCGCGCTCCAATCCTTTGCTCCTCACTGAGTTCTGTGGAAAAAACAAGATACAACCGCTTCCTACTCTATTCATGTTAGCTTGAAAACATATCTATCAATTAATGATAAGTTTATGTGACACTAGACACAAACTAGAAAGAAACAGGCGAAGCGTGTCATATTGATGAGAGTAACGACAGCAATACTTACAATCGTAGATGCGAATGCGACAGCTTCGTCAAGTCCTCTTCGTCTAACCCTTGCCTGAAAGCTCCACAACCTAGATAATAGCAGCTTCACTGATCACTCTCCTTTGGTTGACTGCAAGTTTCCTCCAAGTTCATAAGTTTCATATCTTCAATTCTTCCCCCTTTCCACCATCATAGAGTCTGCTTATATAGGTTAAGAGGAGCTTAACCTCTTGAGTTATCTTTAGAACAAGATGGGGACCTTCTCCTTAGATCAGGGATCTCTTGATAAAACTAAGAATTCGAGCACAACTACCTCCTAATCTTGAAAGATCCTCCCCTTATCCTCCTCAACGAGCTAACTACTACCTCAGAATAGGTAGCGCTCCCTTAGAAGGGGCAACAGAGAGTTGTAGTGCTCCCTGGTAGGCTTTAGGGGAGCGCCAGTGCCCTCAAGGTGAGCAGTGCTCCTTCAGAAGGGTCTAGGAGTGTTATAACGCTCCCTGAAGCATTATAGGGGAGCGCCAGCGCTTCCAGGGCTGCATTGGGGGAGCGCTCCTCTTCCAAACCTAGTTTCAGGACTTCCTTCAGGTGTCAAGAGTCTATTTGACTTCAGCAAACCAGTTCTTCTCCTTCAAATCAAGCATATGAGATGTTGTAAGTGCCTCCTTAGTGTCATTCGACATGGCAGTATGTTTGAACATCATTTGCGACACTTATGACCAACTTGCGACACTTGCGAAAGTTATACGGAAGATGCGACACTTACGACAATTGAGAGGGACATGCGACACTTATCCAGCTGAGAAATTTTGACGTGTAACAGAATGCCCCCAAAAGTATGAATTTAGAAGATGCCAACTGATAACTGAAATACTTTCTATCCGTTCAAGCAAGGGTATAGACTCGGAGGACTTGACGAAGCTGTCGCATTCGCATCTACGATTGTAAGTACTGCTATTGTTACTCTCATCAATATGACATGCTTGGCCTGTTTCTTTCTAGTTTGTGTCTAGTGTCACATAAACTTATCATTAATTGATAGATCTATTTTCAAGCTAACATCAATAGAGTAGGAAGCGGTTGTATCTTGTTTTGTCCACAGAACTCAGCGAGGAGCAAAGGATTGGAGCGCGACTCGGAGCGTGCAGGGAAAAACGTCGATTAAAGGTACTACTATCATCCTTCATTCTCATGTGTTAGTTTAGATAGATTTGAAAGGAAGTCAGTGTCCATGATAAGCATTTTTCTGTCTAGGGTTAAGGTCAAGCTCTAGAGGCGATCTATCTGTCCGTAGGGAGATTTTCCTACAACAGAAATTGGCGACTCATGGACACTGACTTCCTTTCAAATCTATCTATACTAACACATGAGAAGGAAGGATGACAGTAGTACTTTTAATCGACGTTTTTCCCTGCACGCTCTGAGTCGCACTCCAATCCTTTGCTCCTCGCTGAGTTCTGTGGACAAAACAAGATACAACCGCTTCCTACTCTATTGACGTTAGCTTGAAAACAGATCTATCAATTAATGATAAGTTTATGTGACACTAGACACAAACTAGAAAGAAACAGGCCAAGCGTGTCATATTGATGAGAGTAACGACAACAGTACTTACAATTGTAGATGCGAATGCGACATCTTCATCAAGTCCTCTTCGTCTAACCCTTGCCTGAAAGCTCCACAACCTGGATAACAACAACTTCACTGATCACTCTCCTTTGGCTGACTACAAGTTTCCTCCAAGTTCATAAGTTTCATATCTTCAATTCTTCCCCCTTTCCACCATCATAGAGTCTACTTATATAGGTTAAGAGGAGCTTAACCTATTGAGTTATCTTTAGAACAAGATGGGGACCTTCTCCTTAGATCAGGGATCTTTTGATGAAACTAAGAATTCGAGCACAACTGCCTCCTAATCTCGAAAGATCCTCCCCTTATCCTCCTCAACGGGCTAACTACTGCCTCAAAATAGGTAGCACTCCCTTAGAAGGGGCAACAAAGCATTGTAGTGCTCCCTGGTAGGCTTTAGGGTAGTGCCAAAGCCCTCAAGGTGAGAAGCGCTCCTTCAGAAGGGTCTAGGATCGTTATAACGCTCCCTGAAGCATTATAGGGGAGCGCCAGCACTTCCAGGGCTGCATTGGGGGAGCTCTCCTCTTCCAAACCTAGTTTCGGGACTTCCTTCAGGTGTCAAGAGTCTATTTGACTTCAACAAACCAGTTCTTCTCCTTCAAATCAAGCATGTGAGATGTTGTAAGTGCCTCCTTAGTGTCATTCGACATGGCAGTATGTTTGAACATCATTTCGACACTTATGAACAACTTGCGACACTTGCGAAAGTTGTACGGAAGATGCGACACTTATCCAGCTGAGCAATTTTGATGTGTAACACTCTTGGATGGCTTCTGCCTCACCCTCACTGTCCTTGCTTTTGGCTCAGCTTCTCTTCGGCTTTCAGAGCCAATTGGTAAGCATATTCCACCGTCCTGATGGTTAGCATGCTTGGTTCATCTTGAATTTCATATCTCAGACCATTTAGATATCTCGCAACCTTCTGATCATCGCTCTCTCGATGAATTGCTCTGATGTTCAGTCGATAGAACTCTTCAATGTATTCCTTGACTGTCATCAGTTTCTGTCTCAGGTTCTGCATTCGCCTGAACAGTGTAATTTGATAATCTCTTGGGATGAACTTCGCTTTCATCTTCGCGATCATCTGATCCCAACTTTTGATCTTTTGCTTGCCTTTACAGCGTCTATTAGCTTGTAGCTTGTCCCACCATAACACTGCATGTCCTTTCAAGTGCGTAACTGCATGCTTGACTTTCTTATCTTCTTCCACATCTTCATAATCGAAGTATGTGTCCAGAGCTCTAATCCAATCTAGCAGCTCCTCTGCATCCAGATTCCCTTCAGAGACTGGAATGTCCATTTTTACCTTCGCATCCATCCTTGTGATGGCTTTGATCAACCGCTCGGTTGATGTGTCTTCTGTTGTGACCTCTTGTTCATGTCCAGCTTCTTCTTCAACTTCGAAATCACTAAGATCCCCAACACCAACTTCGTGTCTTTGTGTTGTCTCCATCTTCTCAAGCCTTGCTCAGAGATCTCTCATCTGCCGCTCCATTTCCGGATTTCTTGCTGGCCTACCTCTTCTTCTCACCTCCCTATCTTCTGGGTCCGGTGACTGTCTTTCCCTTCTGGGTGGAATGGCGAATTGACTCCTTCTTTGCTACAAAAAGCAAAGAATCTGGCTCTGATACCACTCTGACGGCAACCCGCACTCCTCCGAGTATGATCGTCTCCTCTAGGACCTTCTTTCTTCTCAGCCCGAAGAGCGTCAATGCTCTTCTATCTTCCGATTGGAAGATCTACACCCATAGTTCCTTCTCTTGACTTCCCCTTTGTTCACTTGTCGGGGAAAATCGGAACTCGCAACTTCGCGAGCTCACGGTCTATCTGTGGGCACTCAATTCTCCAAGATCCGAAGTGTCAGTCAACACTGACTTTCTTCCTCCGCTATCGGGACTTTTCTCTATTGCGCCTTGCCACTCACGACTCTAAACAATTGGAATTCAAATCTCTGATACACGATAAGCCGAGATGTCGAAACTGCAGTCTCGCTCCCTCGTGACTTTGCTTCTCGCGAGACCAATTGAATCCTACCTCAACTCCTGAGGTCTGAGACGCAGATACACCGATATCTCGCGTCACCTGTCACGTCACCCTGCTGTGGCCCACACTATCCACGTAATCGTCAGGACTTCGCACCTCGCTATATTGTGACTTCTGTTGAGTAGATTTGGTGTCTCGTCTCACGAACTCCCGATGTACCGATACACGAGTAGAACCACGTTCCTCGCGATCCCGATCGACGGCTCCTGCCCTTCCGAGATTTGAACTTCTTCCACTCCTACACTGTAGCCTCCTGCAATCCCAAGAGATCGAATGATCCATGGTAACTCGCAGATTCCCCACGAAGAATATTGACCTTCCACTTTCCTCCTTGCGCAATCCACGAGCAAGAAGTATCTCTCCAAGAAACTTGTTCACCAACCTGTGACCCTTCCGTTCACCCTGCTCATGCAACTTCTCTCCACTGCCCTTCAACAACCTTGAAGGCCTATCCCTCCTGAGCTTCGACGACTTCAATTCCCTCAGGAAGAAGCTCTTGCACGCACTCCTTGCGGCAAATCTTCAAACACGCTAAGTGTTGAAGTCTTTGATCCTGTGCACTCCTGCAGCAGAAATCTTTCAATCCATTTTACTCAGAATCACAACTCTGAGTCTTCGTCTAGCATGTGCATGCCTTGCATGGCTCCGGTGCCAAATCTGCACTTCTGAGAACTTAGAAAAAAATTTCTCTCTATCTGAACCCTTCTGTCAACGCACTCCTTGCGGACGATTCAACTGCACTCCTTGCAGGAATTCTCTGGTTCAAGATAGAGAAACAATTGAAACTAACTCCTCGTTCTCACATACTTCAATTCAACAATGAAATCACATACACAGCATATAAAAGCAAATGTATGACAAGAAGCAAACATTCATGAACATAATATCATCAATACACAGAGAATAACACAACCATGGAATTGAATCAAAGCCTTCTTCTATTAATTCAATATCTGTACATGGATGTTCTTCATACACTTCTCTGCCTGCTCTTTTCTCTTCTGAATGCTTGATGATAATCAACTTCATAATAATGTTACAATGTACAAAGGAGGGTGTCTATATCCCGTTTCCCTCTTGAGCTCTAAAGCTATCAAATCTAAAATTAAAAATTCTATCTAACTGCATTAAATCTATTAAATGCCTCATCTACCTAAGGACGAGAGCTATCCGTTCAAGGTCCATTACAATACACAAAGTGTGCTTTCATAAATGTCTTCATTAAAGGCTTGCGCAATAATCTCAAGGTAAAATTCAAAAAGAGATTTGTGCTGGCTTGTCCAGCTGTCTCCCGCTTTTGCGCTGGCTCGCTTGACGTGGGTGATGCTCCTGCATCATAGACTCATTAATTTCTAACTCAACATCTTCATTTGTATTGAACAATATTCATATATTTCCAAGAAGAACAAATATTATTTGAATTATTGTTACCTTGAGGCATAGCATTAATTCACCTCACAATTTATATCATAAATGGATCTCCCAATTTCTAAGTTGAAAACCTAAGAATTCAATAAAAAGTATACTCACCTCGATACAAAGCCAAATAAGACAAAAATGGTATTGATTGGTGTAGAAAAAATGTTTTCAATAGTTTTTCATGAAAATTAGGGTAAGAGGTTAAGAAATACATCGATTTACATGCAAAGTAAGAGAAATAAGTGAGAAATAATGACAAACTAATTCATATATTCCCAACCTAAAAGGAAGGGACTAAAAAGAGAGAGACATGATCGCAAGTCATCACTTGTTGAAAGTAATCAAGTTTTTTTTAAACCTTTACTCCAACAAAAAGTATCAAAAGGATATTACAAAGTGAAAGCGAACAATAATAAAAAAATTACTAAGATATTTTGAACTCTAAACCTAGTCAAAGAAAACATTATTGAGGTTCCAAAAGCACATTATTAGTACTTGCCTCGAACCAGGGACTCTAGCTTTCCCCGCGTGGTCAACAATCATTGATCACCTATTACCTGGTCCACTTTGGTATATTACTTGGTACATATTGGTATGTTTTCCTATTACTCTGTTGCCATCCAAACAAATTTCCCAATGTTTTGAACAAAACATTTATTATTTTAGTTATTTAATATATATATATATATATATTGCAATTTCATAATATGAATTTTGTGATTGGGCTAAGTGTTTTGATGAGATTTTATTATCCCTAGTGTGTTAGGTTTTTTCCCACTATTTTTCAAAAACTGTAAATAATTTAAAATTACAAAATTTATAAAAAGGCCACGTACATGGTAAGTGACATAGGATTGTTGCAGTCGATGCATGTATTTTTTTTGCAATCGATGCCATCTCGAGGTGATCTGCATGCACAATCACTAGCATTGAATTCTTCTCTCTTATGAGTCCTTTGTTTGATGCTTGTTTCAACAATTTCAACATCTTAGAGTTGTTGACACCCTTTTCCATTTCTGTGATCGTGATTTTACCTTTTCCCTTGCTTCTGATGAAGAGGTGAATAGATGAACCTGAGATACCAATGTCGAGGACTGAGAATACATATTGGGTTGTAGCCTTCAAATCCATCCATAAGTGAAATGATCTCCAAACCTAGAGTATGATCTTCGATCTCAGGGTAGCAAATTCCATCTAAGCACTTGTCGAATGATTTCACTTGGCTCACTCATTTTGTTTCATTTGCATCATCTTACCTGATGTACACAGATATTAGTGCCACATAACGCTACTATACCCCATGTGCAGCACCAATCGTTGCAATGAAACATGGGCGGAGTCCACATGTAAACACAAATATAGATATCATCACTTTGCTCAATTTTGAAATAATTTGAAGGTTATATTTGTAGGCCATACCTATAATAGATTTGAAGGTGTGAAAATCCCCCAACCTTTCTGCTTTTGGCTTGGCCATCGTTGTTGTTGAACCGCTTAGAGTGAGTCTTATGTGAGACTTTTGGGGAAATGACTGTTGGATCCCATGGAAATCTTTTTCAAGCACGGAATAGATGGAATCGATCAAAATAAAAACAACAAACTGACTCCAATGCAAATAAACTTCTTTCCTTCATGTCATTTACATGAAAATGAAACTGAGATTTCCATTTTGAGAGAAAACATGGACATTAAAGCAAACCCAAAATATCTCACATCCCAAACTTTCAATGATTCCTTATCCTAAGTTGTCCAACTTGTCCAACTCTCCACACCCCAAACTTTTGGTGACCCTGCGCTCCCCTACACCCTTGTATAGGCACTCATAGCATTTTCCATCAATTTCATTCAAAGAAGCATGTGTCATTAATTATTTTTTAATCTAAATCAAGAAAAATAACCAAGCTTGATCTTCTTCTATGCACTTCACCTTGATAGCTCTTAAGTGATTATTTTCCCAAGATAAACATGGGCCATAATAACCAGCCATGACCAAGCTGCCCAATGATGCTCCACTCCTCTCAATTAATTACTTTCATAGCTGCAATTTGGGTTTGACTTGTGAAGCATATTCTACTTGTACTAAGGCTTGTGAAGTCTTTGTGGTGGGAGGTTGTTGTAACAGAATCTATCTATTTCCTTTTCACTCTCCATTGGCACACTTGCACTGCTGGGCCAAGTCCACTTGTACCTCCTTGGCTCTTAGTAACAGAAGAAAATGATGCTACAATGCACACAAAGGTAGCTAGAGAACTAGCAGTAGCTTATGATTTTGATCCTCTAGTTGACCTATTTCCATATCTAACAACAAAGTCAGAGGTAAAATCCATTATCTTAAACAAATTTAGAATCAAAAGCATACATAACATCATAAGTAATTCTTCACTCTCTTCAAGAAAACTAATGCACAAACCTTGCACCATTCTGTCATACTTTTCTTTCTCGTCTTCAAGTTCTTCTAGTAGGAATGTATAAAGAGTGACACCATCTTCAAATTCCTCTTCTAGTATGGATTTATATAGAGTGATACCATCATTGAGGGTCGAGTTTCCCTCGCTTACCTCAAATCCAGTGGAAAATATAGGTAAATTCAATTGACCAAGAGTAGAAACCCAGTAGAATATCAAATTGATTGAATCCCTTAAGCGACCTAAGTTTACTCTACCATGCAGTGTTCATAACAGTTGTAAGGTTGCATCCTGAGTAATGACACTCGCTCCTAGTTCGGGAGACAAATTTTAATTCAAGGCTTCGACCCAGTTGGAGTTATTAGCAGCAGTCTTTCCAAATGGATGCAATACAACTCGAGCTATTATCATTAGTCTTTCCAAACAGTCGCAACCCAGGGACGTGTCACATGTTCAAAACAATTAAAGCATCACTTTGAACATGTCATATTAATCTAACTTTCGCTACTTTAGTTAGAGGATAGAAAATATGGTTCTCGTGATGGGTGGGCCTCTTTTCTTACTATGAGGCTGTCAAAAGTATTTTAAATATGTTAGTGCATGGATTATCTTGACATGACAAACTATGTACTTGGTATGTTGGCAATTTCTAATAATTAGAATATAATATAATATAATTTAATTTAATTTGAATTATTAAATTAAATTAAATTTGAAAGGGATGGAGTGTATCTGTCTTAATCATAAAAAATTTAATAAAAATCATATACTACACTCAATGGCATATCAAACATTCTTCTAATTAAGAACTATGTGTAATTGGTGGTGATTTAATTAGTAACCATGCAATTGAATAACTATTATAATAATATAGTAAATGTTGTGTATAATGGAAACTTTGTCTCACAGTAACAAATACTCGTTGAAGCTACGAAATCGATAGTTAATTATTAGGTCAATGGATTATATGCTTAGGGAGCATCACCTTCTATTTATTTTGATAGGAATTGCAAGGTTTATGTTGGCTTTATTGATAATCGATTGGTTGACACTTGACACGCTCATGGCGAAAGGAAATAGTGTTATTTTAATTGATAATAGTGTTAGTGCTTGTGCATTATATCCTACATGATTGCATGGGATAATTTCGAGTTTTTTTTAAGAAAATATGTGAAATTGTTCTATTGTTTTTGCTCAATTCTTTTCACTAACAGCTAGGTGCTCAAGAAATCACTGTAAATTGCTTATAAATTCAATTTTTCAGTATTTACAAAGGAAAAATGTTCAAAATTTCCAAATTTCCAAATTTCCAATGGATATTTGACGTGTTGTAAAGTTGATGTGGAGGAATATTAAACACTCGATCAAAGTATAGATAAATAATTGTAATACGAATTCAAACTGAAGAAAAACATTACTTATATATTTAAGTAACCAAATAATCTTAGACACAAACGATTGACCTTTTTATTTTACATTGGTCATCGTATGGATTGGTGGACATTATTAGCATCCAGTACCAATTGTTCATGCTAAATATTTATTTGCGGAGTTATATAATAATATTTAGTCATTGCTCAACACTCAATGAGTCCATCCCAGGCACAACCCAAATCTATATGTATTCCAACTATTTTTTTATGGCGATTCTACACAATTAGTAGATTTCATGCTTGTAGATAGGAATATTAGTTAGATGGCATTGGAGTTGTTTCATCATTATGCCCAATTGACTAGCACATCTCCCAATGTTGCAACAAGGGGTGGCTTGGCATTGACAATTTTTCTTTTGTTTATAATAATCCTTGTTCTGAGTTCATTGTTCAATTCAACTATCACCTTTATTTAAACTTATGGTAGGGACTAGTTGTTATGAAGCTTTCACTTGTTATAAGAAAACATCATTGAGGTTCCAAAATCATATCACTATATTCTAGTGAGATCCTTGCACTTTGTGCACTCTTTAATATCAAAGGTATATTAAAAGAAGTATTATTCAATCATGGCATAATTATGGCATAATTATATGAAGAAACAATTATGATGACAATTCCAATGGTTAAGGATATGGATAAATGTTTTGAAACATAACCACTAAGAGATGATAATGAATGAATTAAAATCACCTCAATGCATCTAGAAGGTCATTTAATTGTAATTGTGTGGTTCATGCAGTTTAGGGAATGAAATAAATTATTATCGATAAATTGTTCAAATGTTTGTTTTGAATCTTATTATAAATGTTCTAGGAATATAGGGACATGCGGAAAACTAGAATACTTAAAACATTGTAACATCCCCATTTTGACCCCTACTTAAATTGTAATTCATTATGTTTAGTATATTTTTTTCTTTGGCATGAACATCTATTACCATGTTGAGTTGAACTGGACAAATAAAGGATAATGTATATGCATATTATTTTAATTAATGAAAAATGATAAGCAATTGATTGGGGGCACAAGTGCCTACAGGGAAAATGATACCACGAGTGGGTAATGGTGAGGGAGTTTGGGGGTTCACCTTGTAAATAATTCCAAGCCACCCTTGCCAAGGCCTTTTTGTTGATATTTGAATTTGAAAATGTTCCACTCATTTTCCCTCTCTAGCTAATCATTGAATGCAAAAAACCCGATTGGTTGAAATGTCTTCTCCCCACAATTATTGAAGCATGGGATGGTGGTTGAGAAGTCTCTCAACAACAAATGCATGGAGTGGGAAAGAGTACCCACCTTGAAATTCATGTATGACCCAAGTTGCATGGGTAAAAGAAGCAAGATCACAAATTTTTGAAAGACGGGAGATAATGGTGCACGAGTGGGAAGGGAACTAGCTTAGGCATGTAGAGGAGACATTTGTGAGATAGCCATTTTTTCAAATGAAATTCAAGATCATAAGCCTTAAATCAAGGCCCTCGATTATTTTAGGAAGTCCTTGAAGTTTTTGAGTATGAGGTTTGTGTATGGTGCAAATCTCAATGCACACAATAAACACAACATAGGGGAGTTGTTGAGGGACTATGTAGAAGTGAAAGGATTCACTCTGGTGCTATGAAAATAAAGAAAGGAGTGTCTGGAGATCGAGGAGATCCTGTACTTAGTGAAGAAGGGATTTCCCGCTAAACTCATACCTATGAGATAGGTTTCCAATTGACCCTCAGTTTTTCGAGTGCTATGAAATTCTCGCTTGTGGTATCATGGTCTAGCTAGGGGGTGGACAGTTGTAGAAAGGAATGTGCAACTGAGAATACAGTTGGGAAGAAAATTTATCATCCTCAATCAATTTGCAGAACAACTTTCAAAAGTCAGATAAGTGTATTTATCTTGTTTGAATTTTTACATGCAGTTTATATTTTTTATGAATTGCATATAAAAATTATGTAAGAAATGCCAACTGTAGTGAAATGTATGAAGGAAATTATGCATGCCTAATTAAGATTAAATCTCTATTTGTTTCCTAAGGAATTTAAATTGATTTTCTTATGTAGGCCTCTCAAATATTTCATCTCAATATGGATATCCTTACAAGTGATAGTTTTGATGTGATGGAATGAGGCAATCGTATGTTGCTAGAAGCCCTAGCTTGTGAGTTACTAGCAAGGCATTGAAATTGTGTATGAGTACCTTCTTGTCATTGTTGTATAGTCAATGAGTGTTTGCAGATTGAATTCAAATTTTAGAAAGGGTCTTCATGGTTTATTATTGTGTGCATTCTACTTGGCATAATAAACCTTATGCCTACTATGAGCCTACCTCCTAACTCTTGCTCTAACTTGTACCTATGATATTGTTTCCAAGCAATGATTTTGGTTTGATCGGTTGTTAGTGTATGTGTTGGTGCAATAAATATATAATGGAATGAATGATAAGAGTTTCTTGTTGGAGGCATGATGTTACAATTATGTTAGGGGCTTAGTTGATATTCTAGTTATAGAATGGTTGGCCTTAATTGTGATGGCCAAAATAACCTAATTTAGTCTTATGCAAGCTAAATATGATGACAATTTCTCTGCTATCCCATACAAGAAAAGAATTGTGTATATTGAGATTGTATCTTAGGAAGGACTTTGTGATGAAATGGCTTGAGAAATCCTTCGTCATGGTAGATGTCTTGAAAGTTGTGTGCTTACCTTGTGACCCTCTCTATTTCTGAATTATATGTATTTATGAGACTAATGCCATGCATTTTTACTAGTTTAAATGAGTATGTGGATGAGGATTTTTCTTATTGTATGATGTTAGTAATTTTGAGGGTGCAAGTCAAAGAATTTGAGGTATAATAGATCTCTCTTATCAATTTGTAGAGGATTGCTTCCTTAAAGGAATTTTGTTTTTGATTGTTGGTTTAATTGATGAAATTAGAGGAGAGTCTTGTTTTTGGTCTTATGGTGGCATAGGAGGACCTCTAGAAGTTTCTTCCTTCCTTAGGAAAACTTTGGAAATTTCTGGAATTCTCCTAAGGAAAACTCTTAACTAAGTTCTATGTATCGCATGAAGAAATTTTACAAGCAATATGGGGAGGCCCGAAAGGCTTGGAAAAATTTTGGGACTTGGAAAGTTTTTAAAGATTTTGGCTTATCACTTGAAACTTAACTTCATGCAATGTATTGTATCACATTAAGATAAAATTCATGTGATACACCACAGGAAGAAAATTATTTCGATGATGAGATAAAGGGGAGAAAACCTTGTCACGAGAAAGGAAAATGTAGTGTGATGTGATGTATCGCATGAATAAAAAGGAGAGTCTCCCTTCATTGCAAGAAAATAAGTTTCACATGATGTGATAGAGAGAGGAAGAGAGATTCATTGTGGAGATAAAAAATTTAAGGGAAGTGACATGTTGCAAACATTAAAGATGTTTTCAATGTGATAGGGATGAATAAGAAGGAAAAGGTGAGGAGATGAAGAAGAAAGGTAAGGGGAAGAAGATAAGGAATGGAGAATAAATGGAGGAAAGACAAGGAGTGGGAAATGTCTCGCACTAGCAGAAAAATTCAGAAGATGTGACATATAATGAGAAAAATATTTTCTAGTGATATGTCGCAAGAACCAAAATATTTGGTGATGCGATAGAATGAGCCAAACTTTCGTCACAAGGAGTAAAGACTTCCAGATTGCAATATGATGCAAAACACAAATCAATTGGGTGCAAATAGAATATTTATATGAGTGTAATAAAGAGAAGACAAGATGATCACAAGGATAAAATATTCAGGGAACAATGTATCGCACCAATAAACAGTTCTAGCATGATACATCATAGGATCGAAAGTTTTTAAGAATGTGATAAGCCGGAAAATGGAGCTTTTTCCTCAGTAAATGTGAATACCAAGGGGAGTATGTACAAGGGATGAGGTGGTACCATACGAGTGCCACATAAGTGGGGATAATGTGTCACATGTATGGATGATGACATGGCAGGAGAGATGAGAGCCTTTAGGCAACATAAAAGGGCCATAACCTCCTACCCAAAAGTTAGAATTGAGCAAGATTATAGTCATTGGAAAGCTGTCGATGAGTATAACATCTTCATAAGCTCAAAAGTGACTATGCAACTATGTTTAAGAGGAGAAATTTTCAAACACCCTACCTCCTTAAGGCTTCAATGGGGTTGGGTATGTTACAAAGTGGTATTAGAGAAGATTTCAAGCACTGGACTACTAAAAGTTGAGACCCAAAGTTGAGTTGCAACAAAGAGCTACCTAAGATCAATTAAAAAGGTTAAAAATAAACGAAATGTGTCATGTTAAAATAACATTAACATGTTAATTTTCTTGTTTCAATGCAAAAGAGAAAGACGTGAAGTTTAAGTGTGATTAGTGACATACAAGTACCCTGCATGGAAGAGGAATCATGTGACCAAGAAATTGAATTAGATGAAAGAAGGAATGTTGATACTCCCTCAAATATGGTAGAAACTATGAGAATCCTAAAAGAAAAACTTCAAATCTATAGGACAGACAATGAAAGACTAATTCAAGCTCAAGAACAACAAAATGAGTTAAATGTTGTATCACTACAAAGTTTGTCTAAAATTCAAAAGCACCTGCATCAAGGACCCACCATGAGAAATGTAGGAAGAATCTCCTCTAAGAAGAGGCACCAAGGTACTAGAGAATAGACATCTAGTGAGGAGATTTCAACATGATCTATAAACTACCATGGATATTCCACTAGAACATTTTGTCACAACAGAGCTTATAATGTTCTGAAATCTTAGATTTATGAGGTTTACTTCCTTAGATCTTGGATTAATTATCTCTAGATTATAGCTTGAATTTAAGAAATAAATTAGATATAAAAATGAAAGAATGGGCACAAAATACACACCATCCACACAAACGAACACAACATTTTCCCTGGGGAACCCAATAAGGAAGAAAACCTAGCTAGAAGGTGAGGCCTATGCTTTGCTCTCTTTGATTTGGTTATAAAATGCACATACAAAGGTTTGGGAACTCACTATGGAGTTACCTTTTGACATTGTGGCCTGGACAATTTCTACAGAATCCTCCTCCTACTATGTTATGCTCACGAAATACTGCTCTCATATGTTTTTCTCAGTTATGGAATAAGATACAATGAAAAATACTGGAACCCCTTCTCCTTCTAGCAGCATGGTATTTAACATAGCCCAATAGCCATCTACGAGTAGGGTTTTGACCTCCTCAAGCCTCAATTGTGATAAGGTTTTGGACCTTATAGAATCTTCTTGAAATTACACACATGGCCCCATATGCATGAGTAATGAGGGTTGACGTGGCATCCTCTTGTACCATGGTGGTCAACATGGTAGGTCAACTTGCGAGATTGACATGACTTTTGCGCCATTGGAAAGGTATCGATGTGTAGAATAGAATCATGGGATCCTAGCTAGATATCTAGAAGTTGTGGCCCCAAAAATGTCATTTGATGCATTAAAATGGCTCGGAAAGGTTTCAAACCCTAATTTTCTGACCTGCCATTAAAATGACCCTGCAAGATAATTCCTCCAAATTTTTCCACTTTTAAAGCATCAAGATAGATAATAAATAATATGATGATCTGATCCAGATCACACATCCCCATTTAATGAGGCTTTGTGTCCCCAAAATATTTATTGAATGAGGTGAGGAAATTTTTCCTCTACCTTCTCCCTTGAGTACCATTTTTATTTTCCTGGAAGTTGTCCTTTCAACCTAATCTACCAAAATTCATGTCGTCCATGTCTTATAGTCCTGGACTACTTCTGCAAAACTATGTCCTCTTCCAACTCTTCCTTGGCATCTGGTGCTAAGTTCTCTATGGAAGGTAACACCTCTCCTCCTCCTGATCCAACATGGAAGGCTCATAGAGTTTCAGATTATCCACATTCACTACTGAGTAAATGTGCATGTATGGGGGTAGATTGAGTCTGTAGGCATTATCTCCCACCTTCTCCAATATCTCTAAAAGGCCATACCGCAGACCCTTGATCTTATTACCAGGACCTTGTAGTATTTCCTTTTTTAGTTTTAACCAAACCATGTCTCCCACTTTGAATGACCTCTTGGTTGTGTTGAACGTGTCTAGTCTTATCATTTTCATGTGACTTCTTCAACATCACTTGTACTTGCAAATGGATCTGCCTAATCTTCTCAACTAATTTTCTACTCTCAATGCATCTGTTGTGAGGTCTTGCCTCACTTCTCTTTTCTTTCCATATACAACATCCAAGGGTGAAAGTGGAAAATATCCAAAGAAAGTTTCAAAAGGTGGCTTACCAGTAGAAGTGTGGATTTTTATGTTATAAGAGTGTTGTATATAGATAAAATTTTCATCTCAGGTCTTCGAATGCTTCTGATTATAACCCTTCAAAAGTTGCACTAAATTCATGTTGACTACTTCTCTTTGTCAATCTGTCTATGGATGGAATGTTGTATATCTCTTCAACTTAGTGTCCATCTTCTCCTAATGTAGTCCAAAATGTACTTAAAAACATGGGATCCATGTCTAAGATGATGCTCCTTGGCATCCCAAAGTGCACCTAGACCTATTCAAAGAACATGTGTTTTGCTTCTTGTCATTTGATGGTCTTTTTACAAGGCATGAGAATGAACATCTTGTTGAACCTATAAACTACCACAAAGAGATAGCCATGCCCCTTCCTTGTTGTTGGTAAACCTCCCACAAAATATATGGAAATGTTTTCCCAAGGTTGAGTGGGTACAGATAAGGGATGGTATAGACCTTGCTTCGTGTTACTGGGATTTATGGTACAACCAAGTATACATCCTCTAATGTACCATGCTAAATATTCTTGCATTTTGAGCCAATACACATACCTCTGTAAGTTAGCAATTGTCTTTCCAGCACCAAAATGTTATACAACCTTGGAGGTGTGAGATTCTCTAATAAGTTGTAATCTTTCACCTTTATGAACACATAGCTTGTCTAGCTTATATAGTAACCCATTATGGAGATGATAGTCAGTCTTACCGTCACCTTCTTCTATACAAATTTGGCTATGTAGCTACTGAAACACCTCCTTGAAGTCCTCATCTTTTGTGTATGCCTCTTTGTATGCATCATGGGTAAGAGTATCCATGTGCATCAGAGTTCCCAAGGTTTTAATCTTGGATGTGGGTGGCCTTGAAAGCATGTATGCCAACCTATTTGTGTTCCCTTCTTATACTTTATGACTAGATGAAATTGTTGTAAAAACCCCATCCACTTGTAATGTCTAGTTTGTTGTAGCTTAATCTAGGCTTGAAAATACTATAGTGATTGGTGATATATGTGGATGATGGTATCCTTTCCCATAATATAATGCTTTCACTTCTTGACAGCTTGAACCAGGGCATAGAGTTCCTTGTCATATGTAGGGTAGTTGAGAATTTGCCCATGAAATAGTTGAAAATGATAGCATAAAGGCCTTCCTCCTTGCATAAAAACTACTCTCATGGCATACCCACTTGCATTTGTTTCCACTTCGAAAGGATTTTGCAAGTTTGGTAATGTGAGCATTGGTTCTTAACTGATCTTTATTTTCATCTCATCAAAATCCTTCTATTGTTTCTTCCCCCATTGGAAACTCTTACCACTCGTTGTTATGGTGTGGAGTGGTGTAGCTACTATTGAAAATGAAGCTATGAACTTCAGCAAGTATTGTGCTACCCTAAAAAAGATCCTAACTTTAGTGACAGTTGTAGGAAATGGAAATTCCATGATGGCCTCCATATTTATGAGATCTATCTTGAGCTCCCCTCCACCAATCACATACCCCAAATACACCAAAGACTGCTGAGAAAACTCACATTTATTGAGGTTAGCCAATAGTTGGTGCTTCTTCAGATTCTCTAACACTTGCATGAGATGTGATATGTGCTCCTCCTAGGTAGCACTATAAACCAGTATATCATCCAAATAAATTATAACAAATGAATCTAGATATGGGTGTAATACATCATTTATTGGTCTCATAAATGTAGTCGGGTGCATGACATAAACCAAATGGCATGACCAACCATTCATACAAACCTTGCCTTGTCTTGAAGGTAGTCTTCCAGATGTCTTCTTCCTTGATGCATACCTAGTGGTATCCCAATTTGAAATCCAAATTGGTGAAGTATTTTGTGTGTTTAAATCGATCTAACAAATCATCAATCCTGGGTAGAGGGTACTAATTTTTTAGTGTAATCTTGTTCAATGATATGTAGTAGATACACATTCACCAAGTCCCATCCTTATTTGGTACAATTATCATAGGTTACCCACAAGGTGAGGTGCTTAGTTGAATCACACCCTACTCCAACAGATATTGCAATTGCTTCTTCATTCGATTTGCTTCCATAACGGAATATCCATACAACCCAATATTCGACAATGGGGAGTATGGAAATAACTATGCTACTATGAGATTAGCCTATGAACCAGAGTCAAACAAAGTGTCTATTTTGGTCTTATTGACCTGAATCTTGATGTGGAAGACTTTAGTCATCTCCTTCTCTTCCTAGTGATGAATTCTACTCAAATTCACCTCCTTCTACAATCATGTGCAGACAATCTTCTCATCCACATTGGAGCTACTTTAAACTTGATTGCTTGAATCTATGGTTAAAATATTATTTTTCTTGGCATACTTCTTGTGGTTCTTTGATTTCAACTCTAGATGTATTTTCCAGCACTTTTCCTTAGAGTTCCCATCAATATTGCAATTGTTACAATGGTTGGTAGGTTACTTGCACTAATGTGTAGTGGTTGTTGTCTTATTATCCTTTCCCTTTTTCCACTTCTTCTTCCCCTCCTTGGAAGTGTTGATATTATGGTAGCTGCGGGAGGTATTAACCTCTACATGTAACCATGACAAGACTATAATATTCTTGGAAGCAAGAGAAACCCTAAAATGTTGGATAATAACCCTAGGAGACAAGTCGGCTCAAGAGAATATTTATTATTGAGTTATTAGCCTCCAAAAGTAGAAGTCGGCCCAGTTAGGTCACTTGGAGGACTATAAATAAGAGGGCGCTAGAGATCATTTGACACACTCACTCTCACAACTACATAAGACCAATGGTGCGCAAGTTTTGAGAGGAGTTGCAGCTGCAGCTGTTGCAACTATCATTTTTGGTTTTGTCTTGGACTTTCTGCTTGGTATGCTACTTCTATAGAGAGGTACGCTACCTTGGTTAGTTATTGGTTCTATGGTTTACTTCCAGAATTATTCTCTCTGTCAAGGTTAAGGTGCTCGGGGGTGGTCGTTTGTGCATATGGTTGGGTGACAATATTGCTATATTTTCTATGGTGAAACGAGCACAACTACTTTTCTAATAGGTTATGGGCCCACACTATCTTTGGATAATCTAACCACTGGAAGATAGGTTGGGAGGATTTGCTCAATTACAGTTGCAGTTGCAATCAAAGTTTTGTTGCAGCAACAAAACCCTAACCCTCTTGTTAAGGAACCTTAAGTCAAGAACTTGACCTAACTCCTGGATAGCCTAGTGCGCCCTAGCCTAGTGCACCTCCTGGTACTCTCAGCAAGCCAAGACGTCAAGTTTTTATTTTTGGTCAAAGTCAAAGGTTGTCTAAGTCAAATTCAAAGGTTGACCAAGTCAAAGAATTCATGACTTACTCTATGAAGTCGAAAAACAATTTAGAAGGGCCTTCTAAATTTAGAGCATGGAAGACAACGATTGACCTCATCCTTTCCAAGAATAAAGTGTTGGATATCGTGAAAGGTAAGATCATGGAACCATAGTTTGAAGTGGGAAAAGAGAAGGAACCTCAGAACGTTGCAATTATGGAGAATTTCATGGAAAATGACATCAACGCTATGAGTATCATAGTGGACTCTGTAAAAGACCACTTGATACCCTACATCTCTCATCTCAACTCATGTAAGAAGATGTACGATGCCCTAACTAACCTCTTCTCAGTCAGAAACATTGGACAAGTAATGAGTCTGAAGAATGAGCTCTGTGAAATGAAAATGAATGATGATGATAGCATAACATCATACTTTGTGAGAATCTCTCAGTTAAGAGATCAACTACAAGCTATTGAAGAAATCATTTCAGAAAAGAAACTGATAAATATAGTACTCAATGGCCTTCCCAAGACATGGGATGCATTTGTCGCAAGAATGAACATAAGAAAGGAGTATCCTATATTTGAAGAACTTTGGACTTGCTATGCACAAGAAGAATCAAGGATTAACGCAAAAGAGAAATCCGAAAAGAAATATGATGATCAAGCCTTCACAACAAAATTCAAGAATTTCAGGAATAAGAGGAAGTTTGGCTTAAGGAAGAAACCAAATCAAGAAAAGATATGTCAAAAATACAATGATTCAACTGTCAAAAATATGGTCACTACAGGAACCATTTTCCTGAGTTAAAGAAAAGGAAGGAAACATACGAAGCAACAATTTTCGAAGAAAGGGAACCCTCAAAGAAAGCCAAGCAGGATAAAACATACTTCTTCTTCTAGTCAAGGTAACAATATTCTTCTATAACATAGTTCTTGTACATATCATGTTTACATAGTTCATGTACATATCATGCATATCTATTTCTTAGAAGTAAAGATGGTCAATGAAACAATACCTATGAAAGAATAACAAGTTAAGGATTGATATTACAATGACTACAAGAAGATGAAGTACGTTGGAAAATTCCTGAGGAATCTATTATATAAGTAACAACTGCCAGATAGGCCGAAATCAGAATCAAACTTGAAGAGACCCAGAAGGTGTCAAATAAGAAAGAAGTTAGTAATCAAGAAGATATTAGAATAACATTTGTGACACTTTGCAAAAGGAAATAAGGATGCAGATGGAAGCATGGACTCTCTTAGATTAAGGGAGTTGATTACATAATTCCAAAGAAGAGAATGCATTCATGCATGAAGTGAGGATTAGGAGGGAGATAATCCTAAATGATATGATCCATTGAAGAATCTGTAAGGATTATGAAGTATTTTTCCATGCTCCCATTGAAAGTAGCAACCATGATAAGCAACATGTGTTCAGTTTGACTCTAGAATAAGTCTTCTTCAAAAAGAAGTCTTAAGTATCCTTGGTTTTCCATCTACATCCATGTTCCTGTGATGAAAGGAAAAAGTTGAAATATTCAGGAAGGAAGGGAATGGAATCTATAGAAGACTCCATGGACCCAAAAGATAAAGAGGAACATGAGGAAGAACATGAATATTCCAAGAAAGAAAGAAAATCTAGAACAACCAGTTATTATACCGAGAATCATAAGACTACCAGCTTGGTTTGAACCCACTAGAAGCAATCAACCAGAAGAAATGGAAGTTGTGATAAAGAATAGTGTATGTAAGAAAATGTGAAAAAGACTTATGAATGGAAGCATTGTGAGATTAAGAACTAGAGGTTCTTCTAGAAGGAGGGAGAAGACTATGACAACAACTTATTCTAGTAAACCAGATATACCTCTTGCAGTATCCATGGATTGAATTTTACATGTAAAATATTGTTCTTCCCAATAAAGAAAATTGATAAAAAAGCTTATACCAGAAAGAGACCCATGTATGAAAATGGAAGAAGACCTTGTATGGATTCAAGCAACTTGATGTAGAGTATCTCATATACAGCAGAAGCATGGTGAAAACTTCCTATGACATAGAAAGTGTATCATAATGGTTACTTAGAAGTCTAGGATGATGGATTGCAAATCCATGGAAAACTCCCATGATAACAGATCTAAAGAATTTGAAGAGACCAGAATCCAGTAGAATCATCTCTGTATTGACAATTGATTGGCTCTTTAATATATTTGGAGAATACTCATCTAGATATTTGTTTTGTGGGACGTTTAAACTATGAAATACAGTTGCATGAGTTTATTGATTCATATTGGGCAGGGAGTGCAGATGACAGAATAAGTGCTACTTGGATATGTTTCAGTTTGAGCTTTGCCACAATGTCATGAGACAGAAGTCTGTTGCAATCAGCACTACAGAAGCAGAGTATATTGCAGCTTGTGATGCTTGTACAGAAGCAATAAGTTGATTTATGAACCGTCTGATCAGGTGTTGAATTCGACCATGATATATTGTAATGATCAGAGCTGTGTGAAGATTTCAGAGAAACCAGTGTTCCATGACAGGCTGAAGTACATTGATATCAAGTATTACATTCTCTGTGATAAAGTCTAGAAGAGAGAATTGGTTCTCCAGTATATCTCCATAGACGAGCAGATAGCAGATATTTTGGTAAAGCCTATGTCCAAGATGAAAAGTTTGTGTACTTAAGAGACAAGTTGGGGCTCGTGGAGACAACTTCCTTATTGAAAAAGGAAGTGATTACTCCCAGGTTGGGAGGGAGCACTGATATATTGTTGATTTATGGACAGTCATTTTTCTAGTTCAGAAAATGGTCTAGGATGGGCAGTTCCTTTCCAGTTCGGAAAGTGGTTCGAGGTTTCTAACGAACAAGAATTTTCCATTTTAGAAAATGGTTCAGATCGAACAGTCATTTTTGTGAATAAAATGGTCTGGTAGATTGTTGATGTACCATAGAAAATGATTCCTCTTGTGTCCAGTGTGGGGGAATGTTCTAGCATAGACATTCTTCTTGGCAGTCACTATGATTAGTGGTAAAGTAGAATGGTCTGCCTCGTCAGACATTCATTCTTTTGAAGTTCACAGTTGTGAGTAGTTTCGAAGAATGGTCTATTTTGGAGGTTGGTGCAGGACAATCATTTCCATAGGAAATGGTCCAAACAGTCATTCCCTAGGGCAAAATCATTCTCTCCAAGTTGCACTGTGATTAGTTCTAGAGGAATGACCCAGTTAGGTGAATGGTCTAGGTTCAGCAATCAAGGACAGGCATTCCCTAGGGAAGACTCATTCTCTCCAGGTTGCACTATGATTAGTGTTGGAGGAATGGCCTAGTTAGGTGAATGGTCCAAGCTAAAAAATGAGGGACAACTATTCTTCTAGGCTTGGGAAGAATAGTCCAGATATCCCATGGCTTATGTTTTACTTTCTGAGGGAAGATGCTCTTCCAGATATCACAGATGTGAGTGGAAGAATAACCCAAATGACTCAGTTTGTATCATGGTATTTTTATGCAGGTTGATATCAGATGATATGATTGTTATGGAGACTGTATGTCTATGGATAGTAGTTGTATGCTATTGTGGTGGATGTGATCTACTGGTAGTGATTGTGTGTCACTGGTTAGTAGTTGTATGCTACTAGGAGTGGTTGTGTACCACTGGGTAGTAGTTGTGTACTACTATGGATAGACACAATTGTTTTCTATTGGATGGCATTGTTCTGATTGCCATGGAGACTATCACTAGTGTTGGATAGTCAGTATGTTGATGGACAAACATTATCCCTGTGGAAAATGGTCTAGGACAATCATTCTTCTAGGATGTATGTCCATATTAGAATAATAATTCTTGTATGACTCTGTGGAGTGAGTGACTTATTCATCATCATGCCCAATTACTCAGATGGAGTATGGCTTCGAGAGATGATGCAGTTGATGCTATCAGACGATATTGATAGTGATGATGGTGCTCATGATTTGACCATGAGATAGCCTGTGTGGCTATGATGATGCTACCATTTGAATGGTTTGTTTATGATCAATACTATTTCCTTTAATACCTCCCTAGCTAGGAGGGAGTGTTGATATTATGGTAGTTGTGGGAGGTATTAACCTCTACATGTAACCCTGATAAGACTAGAATATTCTAGGAAGCAAGAGAAACCCTAAATTGTTGGATAATAACCCTAGGAGAGAAGTGTTAGAATATAGAAGATTGTGTGCTCATTTTACCATTGAAGAAACCCTCGTCACCCAACCATAGGTCGAAGCCACCCTCTGAGCACCTTAACCTTGACTGAGAATTACTCCTGAAGCAAACCCTAGGCTAGATAGCCAAACAAGGTGTAGCGCATCTTCCTC
>CBVK0100097181.1:0-33944 GCA_900067695.1 Picea abies
CTCTTCCGATCTCACAATAATGACCGGGTCCCTCCTTTTATATGCACTTTTCGATATCGGGGTGAGCAAAACGGTTTTGGGTAGACCTCTTTTCTCCCCGATATACCTTTGGTGGCGCCACGTGTCCGCGAAATGAAACCATGGTATTTTCCCCGGCCCACCCTCAAACAGTTATCTTTCGCACTACTTCATCGCCTGATATGTGTCTTTTTCATCGATCTGGGCCGCTCAAGATCTATGGTCCGTCAAACCCCATCAACTTCCATGCCTCCGCTATATTGGCCCTTCTGCACTATATGTACCCTGGTCCTCCAAACTATTGCGCCTACACCTTGATGTATCCCCTCGCTAAATCTGAAACTTGGATTCCATCTAAGAATGTTATGGTCATAACACAATGCAAGGGTGCATTGGGTGTGAATGTGGCCATGAATATTGCCACATTGATTAAAGACATTTGATATTTGAATTGCATTTGGAAAATTTAGTATGTTTAAAGGATGCATATGTAAATAATGTTATTTCATTTTTCTTTGTATCCTTGAGTAGATGAGAATACATTGTATTGTTAGTATGCATAGTTTTGAAAATACAAAGTGCATGAAAACTAAGAATTTGTTTGGCTGAGGATTGTTGAAATTGCAGGAAGAAAAGGGTCTTGGATATGGAAGTATCGTAAAACCATAAGGAAGACCAATGTCCTGCTAAGACAAACTACTATGGGAAGGAAAGTGCCATGTTTATGGATATGGTCCTCGTATGGAACAAATCTAAAAATAAATATGGAATTGAAAAAAAATATGTGGGTGACAGATTTGCGAGAAAATTCTGAATTTGAAATCAATGATAATTTCTCGTAATTGTTGTATACCTATGATACAGGTGAGATGAAAAGTATCTTTCTAGGGAGGACATATGAAGGCTTCCAAGATGGAAAGCATGAAAGAGGCTACTAGTTGGGACAGGAGAACTATGTGGTAAGCCATGATCACCTTAGAACATGTTGTGTTGTGGTAACACAAGCCAAAGGGATGCCTCAACAAAGAAAGTATGAGGGATTCCTCAATTATAAGACTCAATGTAGTCTTTAATACTCATCTTGTGTGAGAAATACTTGGTAAGGCAACAGGGATCACCCGAGGAACTGTATAGTAGAGAAGGGGATGCCCAGGCCTGGGCATGGAGGGTGAGTGCCTGCAAAGAAGAAGGGACTTGAAAATTATCCTAAACTAATGATTGGGATCATGCACACAATGGGTGTGTCTAGGAAAAACAATGATCCAAGAAAAGAAGAAAACCATGTGGATACGAATCCATGAACTGCACAGATGAGTATTGTGCTAAGTTATGAAATTTTCTTGAATTTTATGCAACAGTAAAATGTTTATGCATCAAAGATATGATTAATATGCTTATTATCCAATATTATTGAATACAGGTGATGAAGGCCAAGAGTCTGAAAATACTTAACCTAGAAAGAGGATCAAGATTTCTGAAGCAACTGGATGACAAAGGCATGACAAGTGTTACTTAGAAATAACACTGAGGATAGTGTTCCTTTTAAGGGGGAGGGGATTGTAACACCCATGTTTCCCCCAACTTGTAATTAATCGTTAGTAAGTATTACCATGCTAAGGCATGTGAACGATGTAAATGTATTATTTTTTAGATTCCCAATTACTGACTGTGGGGGTGAAGCCTTGAAGTACTAGCCATGATATCACTAGAGGAAATAAATGGAAAAATTATGGAGAGAGTTCATTATGTCAAATGACCCAAATTTCTCCTTGTTGAAATGATACACCTCATCCTAACCCCAATGAGAAATCAGTTAATAAGAAAATGATTGGTAGTTGAACCATCAATCACCCCCATGAATGGAAGCATGGTTTGGCTAAGGAGACATGAGGCTGTCAGCCTGAAGTAACACAAATTCATGCAGACCTAGACTGACCCGAGTTTCCTTCTGACAGAAGGAACAGGATAGGTCCATAACCTTCTTGAGGAGGAGAAAGGCGAGGGGGAAGAAGGGCAAAATTGGACGAGAGAAGACACATGGGAAGAGAGACCCATTTGAAGGGAGGAATTGAAATCTTGATAAGATGTTATGGTTACTGGAGAGAACAAGAGAAAATATCTATGAAAAATTATAGAAGAGTGTGAAATAAGCATGAGACTGTGAGCTTGATGCTGAGGAGGCATCTGATAAACCTCGTAGAGACCGTGACAGAGAAGGAATCGATGAAAAATTGTGAAATTTTTCTAGTGATATCATGGATTGGAATGGGGGTGGCCAGAGTGATAAGAGTGAATTCCTCTGAGCCTATGGTTGGGTGGAAAGGTGCATACCCACAATCATTTCTTTGGCTACAATCTGAAATAGATAAGTATTCTCATACCCTGTATATTTGATATGTAACTGTAAAATAAAGTTGCATATCCTGTGAATGTTTCAGGGATGTGAATGTTGCTTGATGGTTAGATTGTGTTCCCTTATATTTTTCTTGATTGTGTATTTAAGAAAGTAAGAAACTATATGGTTTATCCATGTAAAGGCTTAGGACCAGTAGTGGCTCAAGTTAAAGAAAGTTAATTGTGAGTCCATCGACCTTAGGAACAGTTTTACGTATACATATCAGGCTCATGAGAAAGAGCGCAAAGTGTGCATCCACACTTAAGTCCTTTAGAGAATATAAATCTCAGGAAGGATAGAGAGATTTAAGTTTCTAAAGGGAGGATCCTTTCATTTGGAAGACAAGCGGATGAGATCCATTTGGGAGGAGCCAAGATCTGTCATGACCGTTGGATTTGGAGAAGGATCATGGGTACCAAACGGTACCAAACCCCCCCCCCCCCAAATCCTTTAGCCTTCATGAGTTTAGAGAAGTTTGTGTATTCATTGTAAGGAAGACAGATCCTTCAAAGTTTTAAAGTCCGAAGTGAATCAGGACCGTCCATCTGAAGGGATACGTGTCACCATATCCCACGGTTCAGAGAGTGGCACTTCGAAAATTTTGAGTCATTGTGTTAACAGGAAGAGGAAATCCCGAAGTGACGAAGACTGAAACCATGAAGATATGTGGGTATACATGGATAGACCCTAACCATAAGATTCATTCTATGGTCATCCCGACATTGACCAACTCCAGGAGTCACGAGGAGTTTGCATAGAAAAAATCTCGAATGTCGAATTCTCAAAGTAATGGGAGTCGTAGATCTATAGATATACATGTTCAAATATCAACCATGAGATTTTATATGGCTATAAATACATACTTACATGGCACAGTGACATCATCCAGGGTGACATGGTGTTACACATCAAAATTACTCACTTCAATAGTGTTGCAAGTGTCATCATTACAAGTGTTGTAAGTGTCGCATCTTGTCCGCAAGTGTCGCATCTTGACCATAAGTGTTGCAAGTGTTGCAAACATAATACTTCCATATTGCCTATGTTGTGCCTCTAATGACATCATAAGGACACTTAAAACACCTCACAGACTAGTCTTGAAGAAGAGAAATCAATTGACACTAGTCTTGAAGAAGAGAAATCAATTGACAAGGAGTACAAGCCTTTTTCCACTGGAAAAACCACTAAAAAGTTAATTTTTGGAAGGGAGCGATCCCCAATGCTCTGTTAGGGAGTGTTGGTGCTCTGTATCTTCTTCCATGGGAGCATTCCAATGCTTTGTGTCCCTTTTGAGGCAGTGTTGTCCTTTTTTGGGTGAAATTTGGTTTGTTGGAAAAAATCAGGGGAGAATCCCCTCAATTTCTAAGGTTGGTTGGATTCGAATATGAGTTCAAGGCATGATCTTAGGGAAGATCCACAACTAAAGGAGAGGAATTCTCAAATTATCCCAAAATCTCTCAAGTGGTTGGGTCTCTCCAAGATTATATAAGGAGGCCTTCTCATGGTGAAAGATACATGAAAATATTGGAGGTATGAAACCTATGATTTCATAGGCAACATACAGTACATGATATATGGAGATTGAGAATTATACCTAACATATGATCTCATAAGAAGGTATAAGTGATTGGAGAATATAGAAAGCATAAAACTTATGATCCCATAAGTCAGATTCCATTGAAGCATAATCAGTGTAGATTACTTGAGCAAAGGGGTTGGACAAGGAGAGCTGGAACAAGTTGTTGCACCTTCATCAAAGGATTGTAAGTACTCTTCATTTGTTCTCATTAAGATACATACATGCTTGGCCTGTTTCTTCCAAGTTTATGTTTGTTCCACATGAACTTGTATTCAGTAGATAGATCTGTATTTGAGATAATCTCAGTAGAATAGGAAGCCTGTTGTATCTTTTTTTGTTCTACAAGACCTATCGAGGAGCTTGGGATTGAAGCTCAACTTGGACTTTGCGAGGACAAACACCATTTAAAAATTAACACTTTTCTTCTTCCTCTTCATTCATTAGATTAATTAGATATAAAAGGATGTCAGTGACCAATGATAGCACCCTTTTTTGTCTTGGTTTTAGGGGTCTAGATACCAAGAAGGAATCCGCTTGTCCGCAGGAGGATTCACCTGTAAAAAAAAATTGCGACTCCACTAGGGAGGAGCTTTGATTTTTGTTTCCTTTCCTAAATCTTGTTTTGACCCTTTTCCCACTTCTTGACCTTCTCCATAATGTCTTTGATTCTTAGATCTGATTGATTGGCTCTCGATTTCATCACCTTCAAGTCGATTGACTGAGTTTGCTTGATATTTTTGGCTTTCTGGGCATTTTTTCTGAATTTTTTAGAGGCCAACATCCCCCTACCCTTGTTATCAGAGCGTTGGCACTCCCTACTAGTCTTACATAGAGCGTTGGAATTCTCTAGTACCCATTATACCAGAGTGATGCCCCTTTTCTATGCAAAATCCTCTAGGGTTTCATTCTTTAAAGTTCATTTTTTTCTTTTTGCACTTGCTCAGGGTCTTATCATCTCAGTACATCCTTGATTTGGCCTTCAAAACTCTTCTTTCTAATAATTGGTCACCTTTTGTTTGGAATTTTGACATTTTTCTTCCTTACCTAGAATTCACTCTTTATCTTTGTTGATTTAGAGTCAAATTACTGTTTTCTTCTCATTTATCTAAATGATTGGAAGCTTTTGTGAGGAAATTCAAAGGTCTATGCACCTTTCCATTTGATCTTTGAGGTCATTTTCCAAAGCAATTAAGTTTTGAGTGGTTTCTCTATTCTCCCTATCTTTTCTTGGGTTCTTCTTCGCATTTTTTTGTACTCCTTGGATGCTTGTTGGTTTTAGGATCCTTGACTGAGTTCTTGTTAGAACAAGTTTCTACTTTTTTTCTTTCAGTTCTCATTGTTTTGAATGCATTCTTATTTTTGGGTCATGAAACTAGCTTGCATTTGAAGTAGCAGAATTTCATGTTTTTTTACATTTTGGGACATTGTGCATCTAAAATGATGAATTTTTTCTCCTTCTCGTAGCATACTTTTCATCGAAATGAAAAGATTGCATCTTCATCTCTTTGCATAAATTTAGAGTCGGTCAAAACACCATATTGTCCACGCCATTTTTCCTTTTGAATAACAACAACTTTAAAAATAAAGTGCTAAACTAAAATTGATTAGACATTTTTATATTTTCTGGTAGAAAACCTACATTAGATTAGTTGTAGGGCTTTGGAATAGGTGTGAAAGTTAACTTTCCAAAGCTACAAACAAACATAGGATCTTGTGTTAGGGGGAAGTGAAATCCAATTGCTACATTTTGTCCTGGGAAGCCCTTCTCACACAAGGGTCAATCACGAGGTCACATTAATACTGGAAGATTTACTCACCCTGCTTTGTCGATATTGGTATAGAGATTGCGTGTATTATGGGGGCCGCTTGAAGGTATACCCACAATGATGAGTGGAATCCTTTCAAGTTGATTTCAGGCTAGATACCTTGCCCTTGCGCATGGATCGGACTGTCGATTGTTTCCCCAGACACCATTGTTGTAGTTGGTAACCTTAGTGGCCTATCGCTTTAGGATCTTTACACAAGTTGATTGTGGAGGAGCAATTCTTCACAATACTTGGAATCGACATTGGCCAGACTCGCTCGGGCTCCTTGGAGGGCATACCCACGATTATGTGTGGGAGCTTGCACCAGGGTGTAAGTCCATTAAGCAAGTCATCACTGTAACTTTTCCACCCTCTCTATCTCAACCCCTTCTTACTTTGTTCCTGCGATGTTGGATTTCATCACCAACTAGTGTACTCATTGTGAGAAGGTTTTGTTTGCTTGCTTGCTTACTAGATTTTTAATGTGTGATGTTTGTTCTCCCTAGCAGAATATAGGTTGGATTTTTATTTTTTATGGCATCAGTTCTCAGGATGACCAATGAAGGAACACCTTTTCCAGGGGAACCCTTTTTTTTTCCTTCTTACGAAAACGTTGGTCCTCCTTACATCGCTACTTTGAGCCTTCCAGGTCTCACAATTGGGTCACTGGTATGGTTTTTTTCCACATTGATGATCTCGAATGCAGGTGCTTCAGATGTAAGCACACCTCCCACACATCAACCTCATGTTGACCTTTCACCTTCTTCGTTCTTCAGGTCTCCTTCCATTTCTCCTTCTTCACCTAGTGAAAGCTCTAAAGCTAGTAACCAGGTTGATAAGAAGAAGAAGAAATGGAAAGAGAAGAAGAAGAAACGGAAAGGGATCAAGCCTCCAACTACATCAAATGTTGGATATAAGCAACCAACTACTGTTAATATTACTGGGAGTTTTGATAAGGTAGATAACGTTAAAACGAAGAATCTGAAACCCAAATTCCCTTGTAGTCTTTGTAAGGGTGACCATTTTCTAAGGGATTGCCCTGGTATTCCCAAGGTCTTAGAAATGTGGTCCTCCACATCATCGGCCCCTATTGGTCATGCTGGTGATACCCCGTCAACTAGTGACATTAAGGTTGGCAAGAAGAAGACAAATGTCAAATTCCCTTGCATGTTATGAAAAGGTGATCATTATTCTCACCTTTGTCCTTGCATGGACGAGGCTTATTCTCTTTTGGAAAAACTTCAACTTTCAAAAGGTTATCATAACCTTTCTCCCAACCCATCGTTATTTGATGGATTGGTCAATCTGGTTCCATCCTCGATCAATTCAGTTGATCAGGTGGTCAATATAGTTTCATCCTTGATTGAACCAATAACAAAAGTAGTTGATCCAGTTCCATCATCGATCAGCCCCACTTTTCATCTGGAAAGAAAAACCCAAGTGACTGATCTAGTCCTGTCATTGGTCAGTCCCACCCTCCATCCGAAGAGTGTCAAAGTGGTTGATCTAATTCCACCATCAATCGATACCACTCCTCTTCTGACGAGTGCCAAATTGGTTTCTCTGGTGAATTCATCAGTCAATCCCACTCCTCCTCTGATGAGTGCCAAAGTGGTTGCTCTAATTACATCATCAGTCAATACCACTCTTCCTCTGGTGAGTGCCAAAGTGTTTTCTCCGATTACATCATCGGTCAATCCCACTCTTCCTCTGACGAGTGCCAAAGTGGTTGCTCGGGTTACATCATCGTTCAATCCCACTCTTCCTTTGAAGAGTGCCAAAGTGGTTGATTCGATCCCATCATAGATCGATCCTACTCTCCCGCTAGAGAGTAAACCTGATTCTACCCATGTTTTTCTCATTGAAATAGGATCTACCATTCTGGGGGGCATTCCTCCTTCTCCTGCAAAAAATCTTCCAAGTAATGAGGCCATCCTTTTTTATTGGGATGTGCTAACTGGACCTCGTCTTCCCTCTCACATGCCTTTCAATATTACAGTAAAAGTTTGTGGTCATGACGTTCCTCATGCACTTATACATGAAGGTTCACTCGTTAGTATTTTGTCCTCTATTGCTTGGCAAGATTTGGGTTACCCTAAGCTTGTGTCGGTTACTCAGACTCTGTTCACTTTCAACAGAAGAACCAGTCACCCTTTAGGGATCCTTCCTTATTTTTCGGTAACTTTGGGAGGGAAAACAGTCTTTATTGATGTTATGGTAGTCCAGGACCCCTTGGATTTCGATTTACTCCTTGGGCGAGATTATGTCTATGACATGAAAGCTATTGTGTCCACTCTTTTTCATGTGATATATTTCCCGCATGATGGAATAATGGTGACTATTGATCAACTTTCGTTTGTTGGCCCTGACTTGACCATCAACCCAATGACCTCCCTAAACGGGTCTTATATGCAGTCGATATCACCTCTACCACAGGTCAATTATGTGGCATTGTCTTCCATGCCTTCAATTTCCAATGACTTGGATCCGGTAGTTGACATGGTGATCTCTTCGGTAAGGCTATTGGAGTCGGATCTCCTTACCCCTGATGAGACCCTCAACATGTGTTCCTTCCAAAGCATTCTTCTTCCATCCAGTGAATATCTCTTGGAATCCATGACTGAGTTTTGTCCCTTGACATGGTATCCTTCTGGAGCATCATCCTCTTGGAAGATATGATCAAACAAACATTACGAGCATAGTTTCTATTCTCTTTGGCAATCTCATTAAAAAATGAAATATAGGTCATGAGCATAGTTTTCCTCTCTGTAGCAAGCTCGTTAAAAAATGAAACAAAAATCTGGGGATTGAACCTGGAGCCCTGAGCATAGTTCTTTTCTTGTGTCAAGCTCATTAAAAAATGAAATAGTCAACTCTCCTGTCAGGTCGATTCAACTCTTCTGTCAGGTCGAGTCTTTCACTAGATCTCGTAGATGTCGAGTCGAGTCTTTTGTTAGGTCTCATATTTGAACCTTCATTTCATCCACCCTTATCCTTTTTCTCCATCTAGTACATAAATTGGTGACAACCTCAAAGTCGGTGAATGAATTGAATCTTGGGGGACATGTCTCCAGTCTTTTGATGATCATTCTAGAGTTAAGCCACTAGCTTTTCAAGCTGGGGGCATACCAATCTTAGTCTTTGTTCTTTATCGCTCTCGTAAAAACATGACAATGTAACCGAGCAACCTTTTATCTCTTATTTGGGCTCGCATGGATACACGAAAAAAGGAACCCCTTGGAGTCTCCTTTAAGCTATTTTCAGACTCGCTAAATGTGAAAAGATTGTCGAGTGATCTTGCTTCCTTTCCCACTCGTTAAAAGGTTTGAAAGGGCGTCTTTTGATTGATAATTTATCTCTTTTTTGGCCTCGTGAGACTAATATTACGAAAAAGGAAAACATTGGAGTCATCTTTAAGTTATTTTCAGACTCTCTAAACATGAAAAACCATCGAGTTTACCTTCTCTGGACTCGTTAAACAATCATACATTGAAGGGCCCATAAGGTAACCCTTACTTCTTCCAGTTTGTTAAACAAAGGAAGAGGGACTTACCGAAGGTGAGTTATATCGAGCATGTGTTACCCTCCTCGAGCTCGTTAAATTAAAAAGAGGTACTCGTCTATCTGGATGGGGGGAAAAATTGAAAGAAGCAAGCCAAGTAGTTTTTGAGAACTTTACTAGTGACCTTACAGTCGCCCTTGGACGTGGCATTTTATCTTTGCACACATTTCAATTTGTTGAACCTCTACACTGAACCAATCCTTTGAGTTTCCTTACTCCTTTGGGTCACCCAACGTAAGTCATAGTATCCATTACATTATCAAGTTTTGGTCCCTGTCAAGTTTCTGTTGTCATGCCCCAGTGTTCAAGGGAAGTATTTGCCTCAAGAGTCAGCCACCACAAATATCTTGTTTCAATACCTGTGTCAGTCCATGTTCATTTGATCCACCAATTAAATCTTTGTGTCCATTTTGTTTCATTGATGGGGGACACATCAAGGCCCTCCTTTGACAAGTCTATTCATGTTGACCTCAACACATCATCCGGGAACTAGACTTAGAAACCAGTTAGTACTTTGGGACCTGCATGCCTCAATGGCAGGCCTCCTCACGTTCGACAATAGGTTTACATCATTGACCTCTAATCGGATGATTCCATGGATGTTTGACTTCATCTCATCTATTCAAATTCATTGGAATGTACTAGGGTACCTTGGGAATCATTGACATCAATGGTGATTTCCCTCGCGCTTGTTAATGGTTTACATCATTGACCGGTAATCAAGTGGGTTTTGCCATGTTCGACATCAAGAAATCTATTCATATGGTTAGATTTGTACTGCATAGGGATTGGTAAGAAGACTCTGGGTTGAGTCATTCACTCTAATATATACTTTACCCAGGTTGTGACGCAGTTTCTCTTGAATATTGACACATATATTCTTACATAGATCCACTTTGTATTGGTCTGTGGCTATGTCTTGTCATCTCGTAGATCCATGGTGTATTTTTCATGGCTATGATCAATTCATGTCATGGAAGTATAGATCCATGTTGTATGTTTGGTGGATTTACTTTTTGACAATATAATTATGGATCCGCAGTGTATTCTATGGCGGCCATACCTAAAAAAGTCTTTATCACTCAAGCATAGGTATGCTTTCCTTGGGCTTGAAACATGTCATAATATTTGTTTGATGGTTGTGTGAAGATTTTTCCAGCCTCTCTGTGTCCATAACCTTGCTCAAAAAAGTATACAAAGTACTTCAGTCATCATCGTATTCTGACTTCTCACTTTGGGGGGCAATCTATTACACATCAAAATTACTCACTTCAATAGTGTCGCAAGTGTCATCATTACAAGTGTTGTAAGTGTCGCATCTTGTCCACAAGTGTCTCATATTGAACATAAGTGTCACAAGTGTCAAAAACATCATACTACCATATTGCCTATGTCGTGCCTCTAACGACATCATAAGGACACTTAAGACACCTCAAAGACTAGTCTTGAAGAAGAGAATCAATTGACAAGGAGTACAAGCCTTTTGCCACTGGAAAAACCACTAAAAAGACAATTTTTGGAAAGGAGCTCTCCCCTCTGCTCTATTAGGGAGGGCTGGCACTCTGTACCCTCTTCCAGGGGAGCATTCCAATGCTCTGTGTCCCTTTTGAGGGAGCGTTGGCCTTTTTTGGGTGAAATTTGGTTTGTTGGAGGAAATCATAGGAGAATCCCCTCAATCTTTGAGGTTGGTTGGATTCGAATATGAGTTCAAGGCATGATCTTAGGGAATATCCACAATTGAAGGAGAGGAATTCTCAACTTATCCCAAAGATCTCTCAAGTGGTTGGGTCTCTCCAAGCTTATATAAGGAGGCCTTCTCATGGTGAAAGATACATGAAAATATTGGAGGTATGAAACCTATGATCTCATAGGCAACATACAATACATGATATATGGAGATTGAGAATTATACCTAATGTATGATCTCATAAGAAGGTATAAGAGATTGGAGAATATAGAAAGCATCAAACTTATGATCCCATAAGTGATATGCCATTGAAGCATAATTAGTTTAGATTACTTGAGCAAAGGGGTTGGACAAGGAGAGCTGGAAGAAGCTATTACACCTTCATCAGAGGATTGTAAGTACTCTTCATTTTTTCTCATTAATATACATACATGCTTGGCCTATTTCTTTCAAGCTTATGTTTGTTCCACATGAACTTGTCTTCAGTAGATAGATCTGTATTTGAGCTAATCTCAGTAGAATAGGAAGCTTGTTGTATCTTTGTTTGTTCTACAGGACCTATCTAGGAGATTGGGATTGAAGATCAACTTGGACTTTGCGAGGAAAAACACCATTTAAAAAGGTACACTTTTCTTCTTCCTCTTCATTCATTAGCTTAATTAGATCTAAAAGGATGTCAGTGAGCAATGATAGCACCCTTTCTATCTTGGTTTTAGGGGTCTAGATACCAAGAGGGAATCCACTTGTCCACAGGAGGATTCACCTGTAACACATGGACCCAAGATCAACATTCCATGTGTCACCTGGATTCGAGCATTTCGTAAACCCTATAGGTCCATTAACAGGTGACACATGTCACCCACTAAAGATTCCACATGCCGTCTCTGCCTTGAAACATGTCATCTCTGGAAATTACCCATTCGGTCCACATGGTAGGAGATCCCGTAGTCTGTAGGTTTGACGCTTTATAGAAATTTGGATGAGAGTCTTCAAAGTGTGAAGACTCTCGAATTCATAACTGGTGGAGTAAATCTCAGCCATCGAGATATAGAGGACATGCGATGCCATATCCTTTAGTCCAGAGAGTTGGCACTTCAGGAGATTTGAGGTGTGGTGTGTCGATACACTCTGGAGTCATGAATTAACGAGATCCCTCGATCTAGAGGAGCTTCGAGACCACTCGTGACCGTTGGATCTACCCCATGGTCAATTCATATTTGACCTACTCCGAGAGTAAGGAGAGGATTACACCATGAAACCCTCGAACGTCGAAGTTGTGAAGTGATGAATGCCATAGATCCAGAGGTCTACGTGGAGACATATCGACCATGAGATTAGAGGGTTTGGAATGTTGTCAGCATGAGATGACGTGGTGTGATGATGTCACCTAGGGTTACGTGGACCCATGATTAATGTGCCATTTGTCACCAAAATATGGACATTTTGAAGACCTCTTATGCCTATTAGATCATTACACATTTCACCCCCTAATGAGGACACATGTCACCCCTGGCCCTCACCGTGTGTCAACCTCTGGTTCGTGCCTCCTGGCCAATGTGGTTGGTGATGTGACCAAGACTCTGAGATTTCAGGAGTTCGAAATATTTGGGGCGTAGTATAGTAGAGGGACTTTAAACGTAGATCGTTGATCACTGAATGTTGATGTTCAACGTAGAATGATAATCACCAAACACCATTTTTTTAACCTAAACGTCGAAAAAGGGGCGTTCAATGTCGAGCGTCAACGTTCAACGTAGAACGTCGAACGTCGATCCCCAAATGGACAAGGCCACGTGGAGATATTTTAGGACTTCAGGGAGTATGTGTGCAGTAAGAAAAGGGGCGTTCAGCGCCGAACGCCGAAGAACCTGTTGGCCCTTGGCCAAGTTTTGTGGAAACCTTGGTCGTGTTTGACCATTTTTGGGACTTCGACAGGCTGGTCGAAGAGGGAGTGCCCAAGCAAAGTGGATATCGTGGGATCTCAACCTTTTTTACGGGATTTGTGGGTTTTAGGGTTAATGTAATGGGTATGGGATGTCATCCCATGGGTTTACCCATGCCTAGGCCTCTTTTGTAATGTATAAATAAGTAGTTAGGAAATGTAAGAACGGGTAGATGGCTTAGTGATAATATTAGCTATGTGCAGAAGATGTGTTAAGGCTTGCAGAGCTAAGTGCAAGAGTTTTATAAGTTCTCGGTCCAGACATACTCTGTAAGGCTTTGTGCTTTGATACAACTCGGGGAAAGAGGATCTGGCAAGGTGCGCATAGATCTCATGTCCTATGAGGAGCTGGTGTTCTAGCTTGGTGCATGTAAGAAGATTGGAAAAGACTAATAATAAGAGAAGAAGATTGGTGGACATAGCCCCACACTGGGGTGAACCACGTATATCCTGTGTCAATGTGCTTTGTACTATGATGTTAAAATTGTTTATGTATTTAAATGCTTAGTGTAATAATATTGGTGTCTAACAAGTAGATCCATTGATGCTTAGTGATTTATACATGAATGAATGATTAGATCTTCTCTGATGCTATGTGTTGAATGGTTAGAGGTGCTTGATCTTGGTTGTTACTGTGTCAATCTGTAATAAGGGTTTAACCTGTGATGTGAATAAGGGTTAAAGACTAATGAATGTTAAATGCTAAGTGCCCTGTTAAGTACTGTGATCACAGATCTGTGTCCCATATAGGTTGTAGACACTTGAGTCCTGCAACCCCCCTGCCTCTACCTCGGGTGAGACTTCATCTACTTCGCAAGTGTTGCCGAAAGGGTCGGTAGATAGGGTTTTTCTAGTGAGTTGTTGAAGCGTTGAAACCTGGGTCTACCCCTATTCCAACAAATGGTTTTGTTGTCGATACCTGAAACTTTTATTGCTGGGAGTTGAAGAAAAGAGAAAATTTTGTGCGTAGATCTACTGCTATAGTGCACAGTAATCTACTTGACTTGTGAAGCTCTGTGCTAAGAAAGAGAGGCCCGATCTGAAGAAAAAAAGGTAAGATCTTAAAGCTTTGTGCTCTGGTAAGGGTAATATAAGTGGAAATCTAGGTATGTTTGATAGATCTTTTCCTAGTTTGAAAACTAAGGCACGACTAGAAGAAAGACTTGATCTTAATAAATTTGATAGATTTAGTGAAAGATATGTTATTCTTATGCATAGAAAGAATTTTTGGACTAACAAATGGATGCAAGACCCTAGAAATAAGTTTTGCAGGTTGCAGGTCCATCACTGCGATCCCAGTGCGCAGTACAAGAAAGGTTGGGGATTGTTTAAGAGAAAGAGAGGATTGACACATTGTTATAGTTGTAGAAGACTAGGACATCTTGCTAAGGAATGCCCTAGTAGAGTTCCTATTTGTATTTGTTGTAAAGTTGTTGGTCATAAGGTTTTGGATTTCCCTAGAATGATTGCTAAAGTTGAAAATATGAACCTAAGACAAGAAAACCATGAAGTAGGTCAAGAAACCAAGGATATGCTAGAGAACTAGGAAGAATCAGAGACTATGTTATTACAGTTGAAAGACACATTGAATGATCATAGAGACATCAATTTTCCAGAGATATGAATGTTAAATTTTTAATTAAAATAAAGTACCAAGGCAAGTGTTTCTCTTCCCTAGGCGCCTAAGGGGGAGAAAGTGCCTAATGTGGGTCCTAGTCATTTAATTTGTGAGATGCAAATTAAAAGGTGACTTTATGATTAAAGTGAGGGTGAGTGAAGAGACACCAAATCTCATCCACCCATCTAATCTAATCTTAGCTGTTAGATTAGAAAACTCCTCACCTTCCCTCATGAGGTCGACTAAGGCAAGAGGGCACACCCATTCTTGGAAAAAAAAAAAGTCGAAGCATTCTTGTTGAGAGAACAAGGAGAGATGCCAAGAGGATCTTGATGAGATGCCAAGAGCAAGGGACCTTTGGTGAGATGCCAAGGTTGGATCTTTGGTGAGATGCCAAGGTCGGATCTTTGGTGAGATGCCAAGATCAAGAGACTCTTGGTGAGATGCCAGGAGAAGAGACTCTTGGTGAGATGCCAAGAGAAGGGACCTTTGGTGAGATGCCAAGGTCAGATATTTGGTGAGATGCCAGAGAGCAAGAGAGAGGTCGAGCTGAGAAAAGAGACAACATTTGTTGAAGGAGAGCACACATCCCAAGGCAAAGAGAAGTACAGATTTTAGACAGCAAGGAAGAACAGGTCATACCGTATGGATTTGTGGAGGTCATACAGCATTTAATGTGCACAAAAATTGAGGAGGATAGCAGCTGCAATTTTTGAGAGTATTGGCATGCATTCCAAGGCTGCCATACAACATTTGTTGCCACAGAAATTGAGGTAACTGCTGTAATATATTTCTGAGTGTATTTCTGTACAGTGCGTATAGTTTGGCACGAATCTTGGGAACCGTACAACACGGTTTACAAGGAGTTGTTCATGTTGGGTTTTTTGTACAGTCTTAGCAAAGTTTTGGCATGAATTTCGAGACAGACCGTACAACATTAATTGTTGGGGCAGCCGTACATTTGTACGGATTTTTGGTTCAGAAATCTAGGAGAAAAGCTACAGGAATGTCCAGATAAGTTTGTGTAAATATCTGAAGATGAATATGCAGTAAAAGAATTTCTCAGAAGCTCATAAATAATACAAAGCCCTCTCTCACTGGTTTTCCCCTTGTGGGTTTTTCCAGGGTCGAAGTTAGACCGAAAATCTTTGTGTCTATATTTTCTGAGTTTTGCATATTGCTGATATTTTATTTCTGCGTTGAAAACGATGTTCAGAATCCTTATGTTTCAGTTCTAAAGTTTATTTTCTGTTAAGTTTTTATATGCTGAAACACCGCTGCTTCATATGCTGAAACACCACTGAGTATATGCTGAAACAGTGTTGAGTATATGTTGAAACAGTGCTAAGACATATGCTGAAACAGTGCTGAAACAGTGCTGAGTATATGCTGAAACAGTGTTGAGACATATGCTAAAACAATGCTGAGTATATGCTGAAACAGTGCTGAGACGTATGCTGAAATAGTGCTGAGTATATGTTGAAACGGTGTTGAGACATATGCTGAGACATATGCTGAAACAGTGCTGAAACAGGAGTTTCAGCATTTAACTTTGGCTGAAAAATTAGAGTGACTGAAACTAGGTTGGGATCTGAAAATTCTTACATGGTATCAGAGCTGAGTTGAAGAGAGGCAGAAATTTCAACAGACAGAAAGTTGGGACAACAATCACTTCGAGAGGAAGTCACTTGGTGAGAGACCAAGGAGAGGATCGTTGGTGAGATGCCAAGATCAAGAGACTCTTGGTGAGATGCCAAGAGAAGGGACCTTTGGTGATATGCCAAGGTCAGACCTTTGGTGAGATGCCAAGGTCGAGACAAACAACATCTTCAGCAGAGGTGGAAGAGATTTCCACCAAGCTTGACAAGGAATTTTCCTTGATTGAATGTCTTTCCTCGAGGACCACTACTCCCGATACTTGGTATATTGACAGTGGTGCCTCTCGCCATATGACAGTAGTTCGTGAGCACTTGACAAATCTTACACATTGTGGAGATGCAGAGGTAGTGCTTGGAGATGACCGGGAGGTCAAGGCGACTGGTTGTGGGACCGTATCATTTCGGAGGGAGTCTTTGCCTCCCATGATTTTGATGGAGGTTCTTTATGTTCCAGGCTTGAAGAAGAACTTAGTGTTAGTTCTACTATTGAGGAGAAGGGCTATGAGGTCTTGTTCCGTGATGGGCAGGTGCTTCTTTTCACCAAAGGGTCTAGCATCACTTCGGCCAAAGTGATTGGTACTAGACATGTGAGGCTATATAAGTTCTTGTTCCAGCAAGTACGAGCATTGATTAATTCTACCAGCAGCAGCAGTGAGCTATGTGAGATATGGCACAGAAGGATGGCACACTTGCACCATGGGGCTTTGCGAGTTCTAAGGGAGTTGGTGACGAGAGTTCCAGATTTCAGTTCAGAGCACCATGAGTTGTGCAAGGGGTGTACCTTGGGAAAGTACACCAAGACTGCTTTTTCGAGCAGTGATAGTAGAGCAGCAGGGATACTTGATCTTATACATTCAGATGTATGTGGCCCGATGTCTTCAGCATCGTTGACTGGATCCCTATACTATGTTGTATTCATTGATGACTTCTCTCAGAAGTCCTGGATTTTCTTCATGAAGACCAAAGGACAGGTCTTCAGTCGGTTCCAAGAGTTCAAAGCTCTTGTGGAGAACCAGACAGGGAAGAAAATCAGAGTCCTGAGATTGGACAATGGGGGTCAGTATACCTCCAAGGAGTTTATGGATTTCTGTGCAGGAGAGGGCATCAGGAGGGAGTTGACTGTTCCTTACAACCCACAGCAGAATGGGGTTGTTGAGAGGAAGAACAGGGCCATTGTTGGGGCTGCGAGAGCCTTGTTACATGATCAGGGGCTGCCACTATTCCTATGGGTTGAGGCATGCTACACTGCAATTTATCTACAGAACAGGAGTCCTCACAGGGCTGTGGGGAGCATGACTCCTGAGGAGGCTTTCTCTGGGAAGAAGCCTGAGGTGCATGGGAGAGAGTCTCATGTGTGTAGCCTGAAGAAGTCATTGAACAGGGGCAAGTTTGTATTTTTCAGGGACAAGCTTGGAGTGCTGAGTAACACTTACCTCGGTATGGGGGAGTGTTAAATTTTTAATTAAAATAAAGTACCAAGGCAAGTGTTTCTCTTCCCTAGGTGCCTAAGGGGGAGAAAGTGCCTAATGTGGGTCCTAGTCATTTAATTTGTGAGATGCAAATTAAAAGGTGACTTTATGATTAAAGTGAGGGTGAGTGAAGAGACACCAAATCTCAGCCACCCATATAATCTAATCTTAGCCGTTAGATTAGAAAACTCCTCACCTTCCCTCATGAGGTCGACTAAGGCAAGAGGGCGCACCCATTCTTGGAAAAAAAAAAAAAGTCGAAGCATTCTTGTTGAGAGAACAAGGAGAGATGCCAAGAGCAAGGGACCTTTGGTGAGATGCCAAGGTCAGATCTTTGGTGAGATGCCAAGATCAAGAGACTCTTGGTGAGATACCAGGAGAAGAGACTCTTGGTGAGATGCCAAGAGAAGGGACCTTTGGTGAGATGCCAAGGTCAGATCTTTGGTGAGATGCCAGAGAGCAAGAGAGAGGTCAAGCTGAGAAAAGAGACAGCATTTGCTAAAGGAGAGCACGCATCCTAAGGAAAAAAGAAGTACAAATTTCAGACAGCAAGGAAGAACAGGCCGTACCGTATGGAATTGTGGAGGTCATACAGCATTTAATGTGCATGGAAATTGAGGAGGACAGTAGCTGCAATTTCTGAGAGTATCGGCATGCATTCCAAGGCTGCCATACAACATTTGTTGGCACAGAAATTGAGGTAACTGCTGTAATATATTTCTGAGTGTATTTCCATACAGTCCGTATAGTTTGGCATGAATCTTGGGGACCGTACAGTACGGTTTACAAAGAGTTGTTCATGCTGGGTTTTCCGTACAGTCTTAGCATAGTTTTGGCATGAATTTTGAGACAGTTCGTACATCATTAATTGCTGGGGCAGCCATACAGTTGTACAGATTTCTGTTTCAGAAATCGAGGAGCAAAGCTACAGGAATGTCCAGAAAGCTACAGGAATGTCCAGATAAGTTTGTGTAAATATCTGAAGATGAATATGCTGTAAAAGAATTTCTCAGAAGCTCATAAATAATACAAAGCCCTCTCTCACTGGTTTTCCCCTTGTGGGTTTTTCCAGGGTCGAAGTTAGATCGAAAATCTTTGTGTCTATATTTTTTGAGTTTTGCATATTGCTGATATTTTATTTCTGCATTGAAAATGATGTTCAGAATCCTCATGTTTCAGTTCTGAAGTTTATTTTCTGTTAAGTTTTTATATGTTGAAACACCGCTGCTTCATATGCTGAAAAACCACTGAGTATATGCTAAAACAATACTGAGTATATGCTGAAAAAGTGTTGAGACATATGCTGAAACAGTGTTGAGTATATGCTGAAACAGTGCTAAGACATACGCTGAAACAGTGCTGAGTATATGCTGAAACAGTGCTGAGACATATGCTGAAACAGTGCTGAGTATATGCTGAAATAGTGTTGAGACATATGCTGAGACATATGCTGAAACAGTGCTGAAATAGGAGTTTCAGCATTTAACTTTGGCTGAAAAATTAGAGTGACTGAAACTGGGTTGGGATCTGAAAATTCTTACAATGAAAAGAGAAGGAGTGCATAGAAACAAGCATAGGAGATTTCAACATAGACTGTGTTCTGGATGAAGAAAAACAGGTGAATGTCATGCCAGAAAGCACTTGGGAAATTTTGGGAAAGCCGGCTATGATTCCTTCATTGGGAGCAATAGGCTTGTTTAAAGGAAAGATGATAACCCTATGTGGAAGACTTACTCATGTACCTATGATAGCCCATGGAGCATCGACTGAAGAAGAATTTGAAGTCATTAAGTTTGTTGAGAATAGCACTCCTTTTGCACTTATGTTAGGAAAGCCCTGGATTGAGAAAGATCAGATCTGAAGGAAAGAAGAAGAGGAAGCCACGGAATAGAAAAGGAAAAAATTAAGGGACTTCATAACCAAAAAAATAGCAAGACTAATACAAGAACAGGAGGACAAGTTGAAGTAGCAGAAGGCTGTCAAGGTTGAAAGAACGCAAGAAGGCTTATAGAACTTGTCCATGAAGGAGAAAAGAGCACCTACCCCAGAAGAAGTAAGAGAAGAGGTACTACACTCAAACCCTTTGAAAGATCCTCAACAATGAGAAGTCCCTTTACTAGGAGAAAATAAGAATAAGAATGGAAAGAGGAACCCAGAGACTCAGATCACAGGAAAGAAGGCTAGAAAGCTCAGTAAAAAGAAAGAAAAGTTAAAAAATTTGCAGGAATTTCCAGAGAGGACTTCGTAGAAAGAAGGCTTAAAGAACTTGAACCTCGTCAGAATAGCAAAACAACACAGACCAAAACTTCTCCATGGTGAAGCAATATGACCATTGGAGGCATCCCGACCATTAGAATGATGCTCCGGAACGGCTAGAAACACAATTATTATCAGAAATATTGCCATTGGATTGTTGGGACCGCTCCATAACAGATGTAATCGTATTGATTGAGGATTTTTCGATCCGTTGGAGGAACCTGTTATGATATTGTTTATTTAATCCGTCGAATGCCTCACCGGGGACACTTTTGCAAATTGTGATTATATGAGCTAACAAGAGAACTGATTTCTATCGCGTTGTGTTTTTGAGACCTCACCACCCATTTTTCTTACCTTGAGTGTTCAGTCACCTACCCGAGTTATTTGTTTATGAGCGTGCATGTCGAGCGACCTTAGCGCAGTAGAGAAATCGATAGAAGAAATCTTAATCAACCTTATGGCTAAGAAGGTCATGTCCATAGGAGTACAGGCCTTGTCGACGGCCAGATTGCAAGCCTCTCCCTCAACTGCACGTCGTTATAGCCGAACAATGACCAAGAAAAGAAGCAAGCACCGCGATGACCTTGCGAACGCGAAGCTGATCCCATCGGTCTTGCCCGACTACATCTCACCTTTTTTTTTTATGTCTGGAGGAATCAGCAACTAGTTGGGCACGTGCTCACGTTACACGTGGCCGTGTTATCCAACTGTTACCACTATAACCTCCAGGTGTGCCCACGAGGCCCCATACGCGGCACACATTGTAAGTCAGGGGGAGTTGAACTCGAAACCTCATGGAACTTTATTTTCACGGCACTTGCCAATTGAGCTGCCCCCCGGGGGGGACTACATCTCACCTTTGGTTGGCGCAGTTAGTCGTGATAGCATCTCGCATGACTTCGAGTACATGCTCATCACTGCATACCTCTTGAAAGGGATACGTGCAATTGGATCGCATCTAGGACTGATCCCTGATCTTAAGATCAACGATTTCAACCTTGGAGATAGTAAAAATTTTGCACTTCTCGCACCACATCGATACCTAAACAAGACAACTTGGAAGAAGCCAAATATAGTCTGCCAGCCATGGATTAAGGAGATCGCGAGGTCCACCATATTAAACGTCATGAAAATCCCCCACTTTGGCAGACATTGGGAGGTTAACATGTGCGTTAAACTCGCCCTGTCGTGCTACCATGGACGTTATCTCTAGTTAAATAGGCGTGTGACTATGGATCCGACATTGATCCACATGATCATTGGACTGAGCGTGCAGGGAACAGACCCTCAACAATTCTATCCATGGAAGGCTACAAATAGCTCCCTGGTTCAGCGTATAAAGGAAACCTATGGCGATGTGGAGAAGGGGGAGAAAGGCTACAAGGTGGCCTCCATTCAAGATGGTGCAATGTGCCTAGCTTGTCAACTGATTGTTGGCAAGCTTGTCTGGAATAACAAACCAATGCAAGTTACAAGGTTCGTCATCGACCTCGCAGGGAAGTGCATCGAGGGCATGCAAATGAACTAGGTGAGCTACCTCGTCAATGAGTTGGAGAAGGATTGTCGTGAAGCGTAAGACCAAGGCTATGAATTCCACTTCAATTGGTTACTACTTCTCATAGAATTTGTCGCTTGGGAGATGTTGGAGGGAACGACATTCCTGGAAGTCGAGCCATCAAAACCATTGTCCATGAGGTTCACCACCTTGTGGTATACAAGTGACATGGCTAAGTAGTGGCAATCAAACGTGGTCTTTCACACTTACTACCTACATCTCACATGCACCATTGAGTCATTCCCCCGAATGAATCCGAACACCTTGCATACTTACAGGCCACTAGCGAAGTTTCGCACAGATTGACATTTAGTTTACATCACTGCACGCAAGGACAAAATCAAGGAGGAGTTGTAGTCTTACTACAAATTGACTGATGAAGACATGGAGGAGATAACCAAGGAATGGTCTACTAAATTCCTTGTACCAGTCAAGCAGACAGATCTCTCCGACCTTGACATCATCGGAAGCCCTTTAGTCACTCGAACTGAGTGGGATGGACCGAGCAGCACTAAGAAGAAGAAGAAAAAGGAAGAAGTGCAGGAGATAAACAGCGCATCAGAGGAAACTGCATCTGACTCACCTGGAGGAGGAGGAGGCGACAAATTAGACCAAGAGGAGGAAAGGGAAGAAGAAAAGAAATAAAAGGGAAAAGTGACACCATCGAAGGAACCCCTTATAGAGTCTGAGACATCAAAGAAAAGGAAGGTTTCTCCAAAGAAAACCTCAGCAAGGAAGAAGTCATGAGCCAATAAGACTCAGTCACAGAATGTGCTCACAGTGGATGATATTGACCTCATCATCGCAGTTGTAGCAGATGATTCAGAGGATATATTGCAACAAAACGAAGCAAAGAAGGAGACAATGTATGACAGAATTGAGGCAGAGCTAAAGGGGGTACAACAAGATCTCTATTCGAGCCGCGCAGTGTCTATTGTGTAATCATCATCAAAAGTTGTAGAATTGGGGGATGAGCCCACCCAACTACGAAGGATAGCAGATGCTACAGAGGATTGCCTTCATTAAGTACAGGAAGAAAAAGAACATGCCATAGAGGCCTTGAAGCAAGCAAAGGAGGAAGACCTAGAGAAACTTCGGGTTGCGTAGCAAGAAAAAGATGACATGAGAGCGAAGTTTGAGGAGGATAGAGATCAGATTCAGAGAGAAAAAGACTAGTTACTCACAGAGCAGACTACGGTCATGGAGATAGTGGCTAGAGCACTTTGCTCTGTGCCGGACTTGGCCCAGATGGAAGAAGATACAACTGAGAGCCAAGTGGGGAAGCTTGTTGAATCCAATCAACAGCTTCTTCAAGCAAGAGTAGTCAAGTTAGAACTGCAAGCAGTGTCGATCACTCCGCAAGAAGTGAAGCATCAAAGGGAAGAAACTGTCAGGAGAATAGTCGAAAGAATCAAGATGTTGGCTTCAAAGTGTAAGCAACTAAGTAACCAAAGTGTCCAGAACTATGAGCACCTTGCAGAAGACCCGGAACTGGGGACATTGGAGGCAAAGCAGCAGGCGTCTACAATGCCAGCGTAGTTGAAGCTGCTGACAGTAGTGGAGAAGATGAAGAGGGCGCATGAGAAGCACGCAGTTCACCAGCAGGTCACTACCATCCAGAGCAGAGTGATGGAGGTGACACAGCAACTCCAGCCAGTGCAGGATGAATCATGCACCCTCTTTGAAGAGATCGAGGGACAAGGATCATAGTTGGAACAGGTGGTCGCAATAGTGGAACAGCACCTGGAAGGGTCTATCACCGAGAAATTCATTCAGGAGTTCACCGAGCAGGAGGCTCTAGCAAAGAATCAAGTCGAGGCAGCTCGAGATAAGCTCGAGGCCTTCGAAGCAGTGTTTCCCAGATCATATTGAATGGGGACAAGTCACACGTGAGTGTTGGGGGCCTGTTGGCCCTCAACCAATTTTTCTGGAAACGTTGGTCGTGTTTGACCATTTTTGGGACTTCGACATGCTGGTCGAAGAGAGAGTGTCCAAGCAAAGCAGAGATCATGGGATCTCAACCTTTTTTGTGGGCTTTCTGGGTTTTATGGTTTATGTAACGGGTATGGGATGTCAGCCCATGGGTTTACCCATGCTTAGGCCTCTTTTGTAATGTATAAATAAGTAGCTAGGCAATGTAAGAATGGGTCAATGACTTAGTGCTAATATTAGCTATGTGCAAGAAGATGTGTTAAGGCTTGCAAAGCTAAGTGCAAGCGTTTTTTAAGTGCTTGGTGCAAATAGACTATGTAAGGCTTTGTTCTTTGATACAACTCGGGGAAAGAGGATCTAGCAAGGTGCGCGTAGATCTCCTGTCCTATGCGGAGCTGGTGTTCTAGCTTGGTGCATGTAATAATATTGGAAGAAACTAATAACAAGAGAAGAAGATTGGTGGATGTAGCCCCACACTGGGGTGAACCACGTATATCCTGTGTCAATGTGCTTTGTACTATGATGTTAATGTTGTTTATGTATTTAATTTCTTAGTGTAATAATCTTGGTGTATAATAGGTAGATCCATTGATGCTTAGTGATTTATACATGAATGAATGATTAGATCTTCTCTGATGCTATGTGTTGAATGGTTAGATGTGCTTGATCTTGGTTGTTAATGCGTCGATCTGTAATAAGGGTTTAACCTGCGATGTGAATAAGGGTTAAAGACTAATGAATGTTAATTGCTAAGTGCTATGTTAAGTATTGTGATCACAAATCTGTGTCCCAGCTAGGTTGTAGACACTTGAGTCCTACAACCCCCCCTACCTCTACCTCGGGTGAGACTTCATATTCTTCACAGGTGTTGCTGAAAGGTCCAGCAGTTAGGATTTTGTTGGTGTGTTTTTGAAGTGTTGAACCCTAGGTCTACCGTTGTGCCAACAAAACCTAACTAATAACACCTGAATAACTTCGGGAGGCAATAACTTGCAAACTAGAACTTAGATTGTAGTGTGGTGGCTATTAGCTCCCAAAATGAATCAATCACTTGGTTTCATTTTGTAGGTGATAGCATGGTCATCTATAGGTTTCTCTATTTGTTTTTAGTTTCTTCTAGTGTAAAAACTTAGGTTTTAAATTCATGCCTTAGAAATAAGTTGATCCATAAAGGTTGTTTTTATAAAATTTCGTGAAAAGCTTTTCAACAGCTAACGCATGTTGCAAGGTTGATGTTAGCTGGCGAAAGCGGCAAGTTTCAACAGTTAAGGAGTACATTCTCGTAGACATGCTAGCTGGTGAAAGCGTGAAACATGTGTTTTTCTTCCACGATTTCAGAAATTGAAAAGCAGACACGTTCGACACATGTCACATAATTATTATGAGGCGATGGTGGAAGCGAATGATGATGAGGATTCTGTTATGCATGTTTTAATCGGATATTATGGTGGATCATGCTCGTGAATACATGCTTCAGTAATGATAGCATTGGAGATGACGAATTCACATTCATCATCACAGGTAAAGGAGCAGTACTACTCACCGAGCGACATCAAATCAGCGCTTCATATTTTGAACATGCACTGTTCACAGGTAATATGGTATGGTTCCATATTTGAATTGGAAACACCAAGAGTTTTCATCAGCGCCAAAACTTGGCTCAATCAGGAAATTACCGTGACATTGTCTACCAATTGTCCGAGGTTCGAGTCACAGATGGCAAGAAAACGAAGTGATTTATTGCTAAGGAAAGAATTGGACAGCTTGTCTTTCTTACAGTCACATCCAGATGTGCAAAAACATTTCTCAGACGCAGGCTGCATGAGTTATGTTGAAAGATTACAAAATGGTTGCCACCAAATAACAGCTGAGGCATTTGCTAAATCATATGATGGAAACAGAGCTAGTGTGGGTTCTGTAGAAATGATAGTCGATGAAGCCGCCATTGCCACTTCAACCAGCTTACCCAAATCAGTCCAGAGCTGGTTTAAGACAACAACAACTAAGAATCTGAATTTCAGAGAATACCTTAAGGCAGAATTCAGAGATATCACCTGGAAGAAAATCATGCCAGTTTCTCATCTGGAAGATGAATGGCAGGACCTTTTCAAAGGCATTCAACTCTATATCACCTCAAAAGGCAGGTATGACAAGCTGATGCTATATCATTTCAAACTTTTAGATCATTTCACAGGGAAGACTCTCCTGAATTTACCTTTCTTCCTTCACAAAAGCCTAACCAAAGTATGTAAAAAGATTAGAGTTGAACCTCTAAGTATGAAAAACACCCTTTGTCATTTTGTCTTGATCAAACAAATAATTCTATAAGAACTAAGACAAAGAGGAAGGCCTTGGCAACATTTTCTTTTTTGGGAAGGCTTTGAGACCCAAACTCAGCCCATGAATGAGCAGAAGAAAGCTGGAAAAAAGTAGTTAACTCCTTAAAGTAGCTCAAGGAGGAGGAGAGCTCTTCCAGGACCACCAGAGGACATGATTTCCAACATAAAGTCTAAAAGAGAAAAGAAAAAATTAGACTTTGAAACAAATTCAGAGAAGCCTACAGTAAAAAAGACAAATATTCTCGATTTGCCATACACAAACTCAGAAACAAAGCCAGAGCAAGAAGATGAAAGTCCAACCATTAAAAGCCCTGAACAATCCATGGAAATTTCACAAGACTGTGAGCCTTTTACTCCCATTGATGAAGGTGAAACATCAAAGAGTAAACAGTCAAAGAAATCACAAAAAATTAAGGAACTGAAAGAGGTGATTGCACAACAGGAGGTTTTGGAAAGAGTAATCAAGGCAAGATACAAATCCCTGTCTGACAATTTTGCAGAGACAAATGCAGCATTTGAGAAGTTGGCTCGTGAGAGTGTCAAAGACAAAACGAGAAAGAAGAAAATCACCAAGGACTATAATAGTTTGTGGTGGTTAGCAAAACACCTTAAGAGGAAAATTAAGAAATTGAAGCAGAAGAGTAAGTCACATCCAGATCTACAGGTATTGGACCAGGTTACTTTCAATATGCAGGGAGATAAATTAAAGGCACACTAACTTTTTGGTAAAACAATAGTTTTGGGGGTGAAGGTTCCTTTTTGGCCAAAGACAGAACTTTCACCAGCACAAAGGATAAATTTACAACCAGTTAGCTGGTGAAAAGTAGAACTTTCACCAGCTAACCAGCAGATCTTAGGGTGAATTAGCTGGTGAAAGTACAAAAAGAAATTTTTGGAAAGCTAAGATGGAGCGAGGGAATTTTGAATTATTTAAAAAGGGATTGGGAGCACCAAAGGATTAACCACCTAATCAAGAAACACTCAACATCAGAGATTCATGGATATTTTGAAGACCAAATGCTAAATTGGTCAACTAAATTTTCGATTATGGTTATTAAAGGAGTCCAGCTACAGAAGACAGGTGCCTTTACCCTTCCACGACACAACATAGTTCTAAAGATGATGAAGTACAGATGTCAAGATCAATATAGAAGACAGTTTGTGTTCTAGGAACTAGTCTTTGCTTATCAATTGCATTTAGTTAGTTTTATTTTCTATATTTAGATACAGATCCAAGTTTTCATGATCTTAAAAACCAATTGTAAAAGGCTACAAATGCCTATCTTTTCTAAGAGATAAGGGTTCAAACTGGGAATACATTTTGGCTACTATATAGACTCTTATTGGATAATAGAATTACAGTCTCCTTTTGCTTTCAATATCAGAATTGCTCATGCACCTTGTTTTTGTACTTTATTTCAATTTATCTTATCCTTTAAAGACTGTCATCTCTTTAGTAAGCTCATAAACTTGAAGTGAAGGATTTCTTACTACCTTGTTTTAAGCCCTACACCTAGTTGTATTTGGCAATCAAAATTAGTATTCTTCATCCCCTCTTTAAAATATCTGGTCTGATATTGTTTTCTAAAAGCATTGTTTCATTTGAATGTATGATGAGTTGTCTATTACATTAATCATTGAGTGATTCCATTATTCCAAGCACACCTACATATCATATTCTTAAGTTACCAAGAACCTTTGGTCTACAACCACAAAGGGTTTCTTGGAGTGATAACAAATTGGCATCGTTGTCAGGGAAAACGAAATTTAATCTCTGCTTTCCTGGGATACGACACAGAGCTGATCTTTGATGATAGACAAAGATTAGACATTTTATAGGTTGTAAGTATCTATCTGGCGACTTCACAAGTTCATCCTGGCTCCTAAGAGGATCAATACTAGGGTGAATCCACAAGAATCACCTGTCACACCAGTGCCCAATCCAGAACTAATTCTCAGAAGAGGAAAAACAATTCAAGGTCAAGCTTCAAAATTAGACACAGAAGGTAATCCTCTCTTTAGTTCTGGAAAATCTACTACAGAAAAATTTGAATTGTTTTCCAAGAGTGCTGATGAAAAAGCAACTTTAACTACTGTAGAAGAATCAAGTCTTTTTTATCAACAGGAAAATAGCAATGATGATGAATTGACAGATTCAAAATTGGTTGAAAAAGTATCTAAGACCTTAGAAAGAAATCATAGTTCTTCCTCTCTCGAGTCTTTTCATTCACAGCAGAAAGAAGATCATTTAAACATCTACACTAGCCTCCTTGTTGTAGAACATCTTCTTCAAGAGTTGTCTTCTAAAGGTGAAGAAAACTTAGCTGAACAGCTTGCAAATTTTTACAGAGCCTCATATTAGACCTCTTTCCCATTAGAGAATTCACCTCCTTCACACTCCCCCAGTGTTCAGGAATCAAAGAAAAAACTATCACCTCTCTCGCCCCTGATCATTATGGATGCACCACCTCCTTTGACCAAGATGCAACAAATCCTAGCTGCTAGGTATGCGCCACTTATATTGCCAAACCCAGTATCAGCTATGCCAACAAGAGACTATCAGAATTATATGCCCAAATTCACAGGTGAGGGCGATGTGTCTGTTGAAGAACATATTGAGGCCTTCTACAGTTATGCTGAAAACCTTAATATTGAGGAGGAAGATGTTTGGACACAAGTTTTTGTCCAAATCTTAGATGGGCATGCTAGGAAATGGTTCAAAGAACTCCCTACTGGTTCCATAGCTAGCATTGAGAAATTGGATGATACCTTTTTGAAACGCTGGGGTGATAGAAGAGATTTTCTATACTATATCACCGAATTTGGAAATCTAGGGAAACAAAATGGTGAATCAGTCTCTGATTTCACTAAAAGGTTTAACCGAATGTACAGTAAAATACTAGCAGAGATAAAACCTTCAGATGCCTCTGCCAAAATCACATATTCTGATTATTTTGACTCAGAGTTTTGTTTATTGTTGAGAGAAAGGAGGTCACCTTCACTATCTCTGATGCAAGATGATGCCCTTGAGGTGGAATCAAATATTTTGGCTGCTCAAAAGCTAAAGGGAAACTCTGATAGGAGAAGGCTGAGAAATGAAGCTTCTTCTTCATCAAATGCTGACCCAAAGTTAGATAAAATGGCTAAAATGTTAGAGTCTCTAACCTCTGAGATATATAAGCTCAAAATTGAAAATAAGCAACCTGTCAACGGAAGGGGCACTTATGATTATGCAGGTAGGAACCCAAATCAAAATCCCAACAAATTCAGAAGAAATAATCAACCAACGCATATTTTGCAAAGAGAAAGGAATCCTACTGAGGATCAGAGGATAAAGGCTCCTCTTCAGAATGTTGTGATGGATGAAGATGAAGGTGATTATCAAGAAGATGGAGATGATAATATTCACTGTGTTGGAGAGGAGACAGGGAAATCTTATCTGACACAACACGACTATGAAGAGGCATTGATGGCTGAACAGATAGAGGATAATTCTGCTGATGATGGCATTTTTTCAATGGAAGAGAAGAATAGAAATAATCTCAGATCTAAGTCAGATACTGCTCAATAGAACACACCAGCCTCTCCCAAAAAGAGCACATCCCTGTTAAGAAAAAATATCAGACATCAGAGAATCAAAAAACAGATCCTTCAAAAGAAAACGCATCAGTTCCTCCCAAGAAGACTATTGTCCCTGTCAAACAACAAATTCAGAAAAGTCATAGCCCTGCTGACTAGCAAAGCATTCAGAAATCTCCTTTAAATGAGGTAAAGGTCTTTGATAAAATCTCCTATTCTTTTAATTTTGAGGCTGAAATATAGAAAATTAAAATTCCCATCCCTTTGGTTGAGTTAAAGAAAAATGAAACATTCAAGAAAGATATCCTCAAAACTCTGGATCCTAAATCTATATCCCCTTTTGTTGTTATTCTCAATATATATGATGAAAAGCCAACCATTACTCTGGGCCAAATGATAGAATATAGAGATGAAAGTTGTCCACCTTTTTACATCTCTCTAAATATTCATGACAAAACACTACATAATTGTTTGTTGGACTCTGGTGCTTCTCACAACTTAATGCCAAAGGCGGTCATGGATGAGCTTGGGTTAGAGATTACTAAGTCTTACCACGATATTTTCTCTTTTGACTCTGGGAAAGTCAAACGTCTCGGAATGATCAAGGACTTAGCTGTAACATTGACCCAAGCATCCATGAAAACTATGGTTATGGATATAGTAGTGGCCGACATCCCACCTAAATTTGGATGCTTGTTATCAAGATCATGGATGAAGAGGCTAGGTGGTACTCTTCAGATGGATCTCTCCTATGCTACTATCCCTGTTTTTGGAGGAGTAAACAGAAGGTTATACAGGGAATCATAGCTGGCATAGGCAATCAGTGACGAACAAAATCTGGCTAACCATCCTATCTATTCAGTCGACACAGGTATGGGATCTTGCATTTTACAAATTGATGATTCATTACCAGATGAAGCCCACAGTTCAGTCCAAAGAAGTAGTAGAAAATGATCTTTGGACCATGTTCTTCGATGGTGCTTTTACCAAAGAATCAGCAGGAGAAGGGGTGGTATTGACTTCTCCTTCAAAGAAAACTTCTCATTTGTCCTTTAAGCTTGATTTTAAAGTGACTAACAACATTGCAGAGTATGAGGCACTGCTCCTGGGATTAAATGCAACCAAAGAGATGGAGATTAAAAGATTACATGTATTCGGAGATGCAGATTTAATCATTCAACAGGTAAACAAGTCCTTTCAAGCAAAACATGTCAAGTTGAAAGCCTATAGAGATGAAGTTTTGAGGGCAATTCATACTTTTATAGATTTCAAAATTTCATATGTACCCAGAGCAATGAATGAATTGGTTGATTCATTAGTTGTGTCGGCCTGTGCTTTTATACCTCCCCTACCTCATAAATTGAATTACAAAATTAAAGTTAAGTATAGGCCATCCCTCCCTGACAATGTAAAATTCTGGAAGGTTTTTGAAGCTGATGCTGAACTCACTAGATTTCTTGCAGTAATAGTTGAGTTTGCATATTTGCAAATTGATCAGGAGAATGAACATAACGATGAAGCTGAGAAGCCAAACTTCAAAAGAAAAATTACAGCACATGAAATAGTACAGTTGTCCACCAATAGAATTCCTAAAGGTTTGGTCCCTTTAGAAAATCTTTTTGATAACAATGATGTAGCTGTCAAATTGGAAAAGGGGGAAAAAGATTCAGAAGTTTTGCAGTATAATGTAGCCATTGAACAGGATCCTAAATATGTCAACTTAGCTTCACATTTGACTGAAAAACAAAAGGTTGATTAGGATGAACTGTTAAAGGAGTTTTCTGACATCTTTGCTTGGCAATATGATGACTTGAAGACTTTCAACACAGAGGTAATTCAGCACAAGATCCCCTTGAACAAAGATACAAAACCATTTAGGCAGAAACTTAGATCTTTCAATCCCATGTTGTTGCCTACAATGGAAAGGGAAATCAAGAATCTATTGGATGCCCACATTATCATACCTCTCAAATACTCAGAATGGATTACAAATCTTGTACCGATCAGAAAGAAGAATGGAGAGATCAGACTCTGTGTGGATTTCAAAAATTTGAATAAGTGCTCTAGGAAGGACAACTACCCGCTGCCCAAGATGGAACATATTTTGCAGAAGGTGTCAGGATCAAAGGTGATGTCTTTTATTGATGGGTTTTCCAGATACGGCTAGATTGTTGTTCATCTGGATGATAGAGAAAAGACTGCCTTTACCACTCCATGGGGTACGTTTATGTACGAAAAAATGCCTTTCGGATTGATGAATGCAGGAGAAACATTCCAAAGGGTGATGGACATTACCTTCATTGGGGAGAAAGACAAATTCATATTGATATATCTTGATGACATTACTGTGTTTTCGAGCAGCCATGAAGATCATTTGCAACACTTGAGAAAGACTTTCCTAAAATTTCGAAGGTATGGCATTTCCCTTAATCCTAAAAAAACTAATTTTTCTCGCAAGGAAGAGAAATTACTTGAACATATTGTTTCAGCTAATGGGGTAAGGATCGACCCAAAAAGAGTAGAAGACATTAAAACCTTGTCTCTTCCTAGATCAAAAAAGGACATTCAGTCTTTCCTCGGAACTATAAACTTTATCAGGAGGTTTATAGCCAACTTTGTAGAACTTACAAAGCATATCACTTCTTCAATGCTATCAAAGAAGAAGAAGAAGCCAAACACTCATTCAATTCTATCAAAGAAGCCATTACAACAGCCCCTGTTTTGATCAGCCCTGACTTTGACAAGGAGTTTTATATCTTTTCATTTTCTTCGAAAGACACAATTGCAGCAGTACTATTGCAGAGAAATGTCGATGATCAGGAGCAACCAGTTGCCTTCTTCAATAAAGTCTTGAGGGATGCTAAAGTGAAGTATGAGCTATTGGAGAAACAAGCATATGCGCTCATCAAGTCATTGAAAGCCTTCAGAGTTTACATCCTTCAAGCCAAGGTAATAGCTTATGTACCTTCCAGTTCAGTTAAAGATGTGCTCATACAACCCGACATCGATGGAAAAAGGAGTAAGTGGATAGCAAAATTAATTGAATTTGATGTTGAGATCAGACCGGCAAAACTTGTGAAAGGTCAAGGCCTTGCCAAACTTCTTGCAGAAGAAAATTGTAAGCTGCTTGAGATAAATTTGGTAAGTGTAAATGCAGATAATGTTCAATCTTCAGAGGATAAATGAAGTGAAGAAATGCAAGTCTCAGCTCACCTAGACAAATGTAAACGGTACAGCCAGATTTGGTTGCCCTAAGAGAATAGTCATTGATAACGTTGTTGCATTCAAATATAAACACTTGGTAAAATTATGTGAAGAGCTGGGAGTTCAGCTAGTACATTCTACTTCTTACTATCCACAAGGAAATGTCTTAGCTGAGTCATCAAATAAGAGTTTAGTCAGAATTATAAAGTTGCTTGAACAAAATACCAAAGGATGGGATTCCAAGATAAAATTTTCTTTGTGGGCTGACAGGGTTACAAATAAAAAGTCAATTGGCACATCCCCCTTCAAGTTGGTATATGGTACTGAAGCAATATTTCCTGTTCAACTTGCACTACCAGTTGCAAAGTTTTTACAAGAAACTGACTCTGAACCAAGTGATTTAACTCGAAGGATTCATAATCTTGTAGAGTTGCAGCAAGACAGAGAGCAACTTCTGGAAAAGACAGAATTACACCAAGAAAAGATGAAGGAGATTTTCTACAAGAAAGTCAAAACAAATATTTTCAAAATAGGGGAACTGGTCTTAAAATGGGATGCAGCAAGGCAAGAAAAGAGGAAACACGGAAAATTTGATGCTCTCTAGGCAGGTCCTTTTGTCATAACAGCAGTTCAGAAAAACAATACCTTTGTTCTCCAAAATCTTGCAGGCGAAGAAGTAGCAGGTGGCCCTTTCAACGGGCGGTTTCTAAAGACCTATTTTTCATAAGGCTTTTCTTAAAGCCCTGTTTTACTTGTACATATTCTTTTCAATTTTTTTTTTGTTCTTATTGCTTGAATAACTCCATGCCCAATGGTACTGAGCAAAACAATTTTTCAAATTTTCAAATTGTAATAAAGGCTACTGAGTCTAACTAGGTTCTTGTTGACCTCACAAGGAGGTATCCATTCTAGTTGGAGCCAAATGTTAGCTCCCAAAATGAATCGGTCACTTGGTTTCTTTTTGTAGGTGATAGCATGGTCATCTGTAGGTTTCTCTATTTGATTTTAGTTTCTTCTAGTGTCAAAACTTAGGTTTTAAATTCATGCCTTACAAATAAGTTGTTCCATAAAGGTTGTTTTTATAAAATTTCGTGAAAAGCTTTTCAACAGCTAACGCATGTTGCAAGGTTGATTGAAAAGCTTTTCAACAGCTAACGCATGTTGCAAGGTTGATGTTAGCTGGTGAAAGCGGCGAGTTTCAATGGTCAAGGATTACTTTCTTGCAGACATGCTAGCTGGTGAAAGCGCGAAACACATGTTTTTCTTCCACGATTTCAGAAATTGAAAAGCAAACATGGTGAGATCGGAAGAGCGGTTCAGCAGGAATGCCGAGACCGATCTCG
>CBVK0100097182.1:0-33942 GCA_900067695.1 Picea abies
AGATCGGTCTCGGCATTCCTGCTGAACCGCTCTTCCGATCTCACAATTTACAGTCCCTATACAGTCATGATCTAGCATTTTTCTATGGGTTTCTCCTTCTCTTGAATAATTAATTTGTCATTCACTTAAGCCTTGAGCTCATTCCTTCAATGCATGTTTCTCTATATTGAGGGAAAATATAAAGTCCTCCATTTCAACCTTTGTTTATGTATCATGCAAGCCTCTGCCTGAACTAGTGGTAACATTTCTCTAATCTCTCCACTAAAACATTAACTATGTCTCTTATGTGGATCAAGCTTCCTAATTTACCCTTACACTTTTGGGATCTTGAATCATTGGCTCCGTTTGGAAATGTTGTTATGGATTAGTTCAATTTTTCCTCCTCATAAACAAACAATTACCATAGTACAACCTTTGCTAGATTGTGTGCATAATTGGATTTTGATAATGGCTTACTTGAGGCCATCTTGATTAAGGAATATGAAAGATCTAGAAGCAAAAAATGGATTATGTATAGGTATCCATTAGATGCAAAGCATGCTTTGAGTATGGTCACATGATTGCTTCATGTCCAAATCAAATTTTAGACTCACAAAATCCCTTTGATTCTATGCGAAGCAAAACTATAGGCCTCCTTGGTGGAAGGATGCATAAGAGCACCACCACTTTGTATTTCCATTTTCCTCGATAATATATGAAATTGAAAAAGAAGTAAGAACTCTTGACAACAAGGACTAAGTTGCTAATGTAGAGCATGTTAAGGTACAACCACCTTCGAGGGACAAACTAAAACAAGGATGGATTAAAGTCAAGAAGAGAAAATAAAAATAAGGCATCACACATAATGAAACTACATTAATATCAGAGGGTTTGAGCCATTTAAAAGTAAGTAATATTTGACTCGGGAAATGTTGAACAACTCCAAAAGGGACTCTCTCAATATACAAATGTTTATGAGATTTTAAGAGAACTAACATTGGGTAAGTTACTAATATATTCCATTCTTTGACCCATTATGTAGCTCCCAATGGTACTATTAATGCATCACAAAGTAATTGTAATATCTCTAAGTGAACTAGGTTGGGATATTATGATAAATTGTGTAATTGTGTTGTTTATGGTTGTGTACCTTTGTCAAACACTTTGCATTATACATGTTCTTTGTGCTATAAACTGATTGACCACTTTCTGCAAAGTTTTTGCAAACATTCTACAAATAGACATTTCATCAAACATATTAGATGCAACCCAGGTACACATGGAATAGAAAAGACAACATATAGTGTTCTATTATGAATGAAGATCTAAACAAAACAATGACAATCCTCTGATGATTGTTATGGAAGCTACAATACATAAAATAGACCCACAATGCTCAAACCAAAAACCTGGAAGATTCCACAACCACCTTGATACATGTGGATATTGGTGGCCACCCACCTATTCCAACTGGCTCAAAACATATTTTTGGCAATTTACTATTTTTAGTAGTTTTTCGGGTCCTAAACTTTCGGGGCCATTTTGAGGGTCTAAACGATGCTTTTTCGTGATCGAGCACCTTAGTGATCATTAAAGGCATGATTGAGACTTTGAAATGAAGTTCCTCATTGATACCTTCCCAAGGAGCTATCGTGCACCCCAAATGAAGATCGTATGCCAAGTTACACCCCCGGGAAGTTGATATACCAAACTATAAAACTACCTTCCCAACGAGCAGGTCGACAAGGTTGAATCAAAGCGCAAAGATTCCTTATACACACAGTCATCTCATGTTAAAAATTTCCAACCATTCCAACATTAGGTTCTCGACAACCTTCCAAAAACCAAGCAGGACAACTTCTCTAGCAAGGCAAGCAGCTCACCAAGGTTCAGATTCAGCAGATGCTTCCCCCTCTCCCCTAGGAACTCAACGTAAAGGATACCATTGCTTCCTAAGGAGGGAGGATTGATCCAGGTGGATATCGGTGGCCACCCACCTATTCTAATTGTCTCAAAACACTTTTTTGGCAATTTACTATTTTTAGCAGTTTTTTGGGTCCTAAACTTTTGGGGCCATTTTGAGGATCTAAACGACGTTTTTTCGCGATCAGGAACCTCCATGATAACAATAGGCATGATTGAGACTATAAAATGAAGCTCCTCGTCGATGCCTTTCCAACAAGTTATCGTGCACCCCAAATGGAGATGGTATGCCAAAGTTATGCCCCACTGTGAACTTGATACACCAAACTACCCAAAACGAGGCCCACAAACCTGTTGGATTTTCATCTTCCAAGTTTAGGGTTTTGGATTTTATTTATGTTAAAAATTCCTTTGGAGCCTCCTTGTAACAATCATCTTCTTGTGAATGAGCGTAGCTGTCACATCTCTTCTCAGAGATAAGTTTCCACCATTCTAGCGAGTCTTTCGCTCTGTATTTCTACAATTTTGTACATTTTGTTGATTGATAGAAATTGTGTATTATTGTATCGCTGTGTTTATGGTTATATATTTGATATATTTATGTTATATTATTGGATATATGATATATCTCTGTACATTTCTTTATTATATCTTCGTTCTCATTTCGTGCCAAAAATAATCTGGATTAGTGGTATTAGAGCAGGTTGTTCTTGATCGTTTTTCAGTGCATGTCCCCATCGAGGTCTGAGTATAGAAAGTGGGGTATCAAACTTATATCTCATGAGGAAAATCGCTCTTGCATGCACAATAAACCCTCCATGGTGGAAGAAAATAAAAACGACAGAGTAGAAGATTCTATTATTTTGTTGCTTGAGCAAGCTCTCATGCGACAGAGAGACGAAATGATGGAGAATTTTTCCCACATTATTCAATGCCTACTGATAACAGCACGTGTGTCTTCATCAAGCGACCACTTTGGAGGCACCTCTCCTTTCAAGAATTTAATTTTGATATTCCCTTATTTGAAGGTCAGATCGATGTGGATTCCCTAGAAAAATGGTTAAATCTGCTAGAAGGTTATTTCTCTGTTCACAATTTTTTCGACAGGGAAAAGATCACCTTCGCACTCCTTAAGGCTCTCCCCCATGTCAAACATTACTGGGAGGAAAGTTCCACAGAGGAGTCCAGAATATATGGGGCCAAGCCCACTTTGGATTTTTTTGTGGATGTGGTCAAGGAACAATATTACCCTGTTGGTAACTATGACAAACGGTACATGAGATGGACCACGCTATGGTAAGAGAAGGGCCAAAAAGTGTCAAAGTTCAAAAATACTTTCCATACCTTGCACACCAAGTTGGGTACCAAATAATCTGAGCGACATCTGGTTCTTAAATACCATGGGGCTCTACATAGGTACATCCAAACCAAAATGGATTTTTAAGACATCTCATCATTGGGAGCTGCCTATCAATATGTTTTTAAAATCAAGCAGAAATTGAGGCACCAGAATAAATGATATTTTGGGTCTGCCAATCCACAACAACCGAAGTATGGTAAAGACAAACCTAACAACCATCCTCCAGAAAACCAGTCCAAGCCACGAGAAAAGAAGGGTAATGAAAAGACAAAGAAGGACACTGGAAAGTGGTGTGATTTCCACAAAATCCCCTAACACAACACTGATGAATGTCACTCAAAACAATCATTTATGGTCAAGATCAAAGAAAATGAGTCGAACATTGATTCGGAATCAAATTCAGAAAATAATGGGAGAAGATAGACCATCAACACAGACCCCACTGCCATTGTCGCGACCGCAGCAATTCAACTATAAGAACCAACAGGTCCTGAAGAGGGGGAGCACATTTTTCATTCACAGATGTTGGTGAAGGGGACCCCACTGCATTTTATTGTTGATATCGGAAGCAAGAAGAACCTCATCTCAGCAGAGGTTGTCAAACAGTTGGAATTGTCAACAAAACCACACGCACATCCATACAACATTAGGTCGCTTCACTAGGGATGAGATATCCATGTTAGTCAGTAGTGTCACTTGTCATATGGCATAAATCCCTTCAAGGCTGAGGTATTGTGTGATTCTTACCCACTGGATGTTTGTGATGTTCTTTTGGGCCAGCCATATATGTGGAAGTGCCATGTTATTTTTGAGTCTCAACTCCATAGTGTCATTGTTACTCTAGGGTGTCATCTCTACAGGATACCAGAGGTAGTTCTGACTAGTGTCCCACCTAAACAGTGCCACAAGGAAATATCTCATACTACAACATTTAGCCTCTCCATAATCTATTCAAAAGGTGAACAAAAGGACACTGCAACCACTACAGCCTCAATCCAAGCACCTTCTATCTAGCATAATCAAGTCGATAAGATTGAAGCAAAGTACAAAGATTCCTTCTACACACAGTCATCTCATGTTAAAAAGGTCAAACCCTTCCAACATGAAGTTCTTGACAACCTTCCACAAACCAAGCAGTGCAATTTCTCCAGTAAAGCAAGCAGCTCACCAAGGTTCAGATTCAGTAAACGATTCCCCCTCTCCCCTAGGAACTCAATGTGAAGGATACCATTGCTTCCTAAGGAGGTGTTCACGCTTGAATCCGTGAGGACCAAAATGGCAGCCTTACGGGGACATTAGTCCCCCTTTGTTTTAGAGAGGTGGTACTCCTCTTGGACTAAAAGATATATCTATGATATCTTGGATTAGGAGAGTGCTAGGCAACAAACCCTAAATATTTATTGCTTGAGATTATGAAATAAAATGGTTCTTCAATAACCTGAGTACAATATTTATGTGGAGAAAAAGAAAATATTGAAGGAGGGCTTCAACATTAGAATTAAATTGTGATCATCGTCACACACAATCTTCTTAAAAATATACAAATACATCGATATCTTCTTCATAGGAGAGAATGATTTGATTATCTCAAATAATTTTAACAGAGTACTGCAATCAAGATCAAAATATAATTTGATAGGTCAACCTCAAATAATTTATATTCTAAAAACAGGGTTACAAAGCACAGTCAAGATCAACCCCAAAGCAATTCTTTGTGGAATTTTTTTTATGAAAGATGTTCTTCATTACAAAATATTTGACAGCCATATAGGTGGCTACAAATACGCCATGATCATATAAGAAAAGATCATATAAGAATATAATAAGAACACTCAACAACTCAACCTTGTGCCCAACTCTGAGATTCGAGCATAAAACTATGAGAAGAAGTGTAGAAGAATATATATATATATATAAATGGAGAAAATGGAGATTTATTTCTTTTGATCAGAAGCTTGATTGTGTATTCATGGTTGTACCTTATTCTTCCTCTGATATTCTTCCCTACCCCTTTGACAATATTGATTCTTCCACCTTTTTTATGAAGCCTCTCTTCTCCTTTTTAAGGAGAGATTTTCTAACTGCTTGAGCAGTTAGGGTTTCTCCCTTCTAGAAATTATCGTACAAGTATTTTATTGGAACATTCCCTTTAATTAATGCCTCATTAATTCCTCATTAATTGTTCATTAATTAACTCACATCATTAATATATGTATGTTGAAAATGGTTCCCTTTCCCTTTTTAATAAAAGTTTTTAATTAAACTTTTATTTTTTTTAATTTAATTAATTCTCCACTAAAAGAGGATGACTGTAATTTAATTTTATGGAAGTGAAAACCAAATTTTTATCCATGTAAACCACTTCTTATGTGCTCTTCATCATCTCAGATTTCCAATGATATAAAATTTTCCCAAATCCGTCGCTCGGATCTCAAGATATGAGCTCATGAAGTTGAGTTGTCACACAGGCCCATTAAAAATGCAGTTGAATGATATTTTAATTTCTGAGAAAAATGTATCAGCTTTCAACATTTGAAATATGTACGAACATATTCTATGTAGAAATAAATTTCCAACGGTATAGAGTTTGCATGATTCTAACACCCGGAGCTCAAGATATAGCCTTTGCAAGATCGTGACTCAACCACCATTGATCAAGTTTGATTGGTAAATGTGGACCCTTGATTCAATTTCGACCTCCTTTGTTAAAATTCGAATTTTATTCATTATTCTTAACCCACATGTACCAAAATAAAATATTCTTGGTGGTATATAATGTTTAAGTGTAACATACACTTGACAAGAAATAAAGAAGAGAGGAGACTATGGAGCTTTGAGGATTCAACCCTTGGAAAATTGTTGAATATAATAATAATTTTGCATGCCAAGTCAACCAACAATATGCCCAGTCAGCAATGATGAGTCACCCAAACAAATTTTTCCACATGTCATCACTCAGTAGGCAAACAATTTGCCAATAATAATCTTCCATATGTCATCCAATATAATCACGTTATGTGTCACTTTTTGTATGCTGACATGTGTCTCCATTAATTAGTTTCCATGTGGCACCATTATATGTTATGTGGATATATCTCATTGGTTAATAAAGTTCCATGTGTCACTTGGAGATGTTCCTCAAAGAAATTAGGATAGGAAAAATATTATTAAAATAATATGGCGGGTTCTAAGTGAGAAAATCACCGCGGCAAACCCGCGGTAATACATAGTAAGGAATGAGTGTGAAAATTTCTAAGTGAAGGTGAAGTGGAGAGGAGAGGTAAATAGTAGTAAAAAGAAGTTGTAAAATGTTCTAAGTCTTGAGAATTGGTCAGTCGGACTTGCAAAGAACATATGAAATAAAAATTGTCTACCCTCACCAACCCGAAAACCCATGAACCCGCGGTAACTCATATATTTGGCTAAGTGTTGGAGGAGTTACATAGTAAAGAGTAGTAAAAAGAGTTGTGTGCATTATGAAGGGGGCGGAATTCAAAGTGCATTATGAAGGGTAGAGGAGATAACACATACTCTTAGGAAATATCACCAACTCGTGAACCCGCAGTAAGCCATAGTAAATAAGACTAAGTCTGGAAAGTATATAATGGATCACTTGAAATATGGAAAGAAATATGAAAAATATGAAAATGAAAAGAAATATATGGGAAATAAATGAGTTATGTGAAATTTGGGAAAGGAAAAAGGGAAAATGAAATAAATGAAAAATGGGATAATGAAAATCGAAAGGAAAATAAAAAGAAATGGGAAAATAAAGGAAAAGGGAAATAAAACGTGGAAAGGAATAAGAAAAAATGGATAATAGTGGAAAATGGTAAGGGTAAAATGAAAGTAATGAGACAATGGGGAAAATGACTAAGTATAAAATGAGAGAATGAATAGAGGTGAATGGAAAGAGAGGAGAGAACATGTCACTTAGAACATTTTTCATATTGTTTCTTGTAATACCTCCATTAGACTTATGGACAAAAGTATGTGTATCTTGGTCATGGAGACTTTGATTTTGATTCTGCGAAATGCATGGCGAAGCTGATACCAAGGGCTATGCAATGAACATATAATAGTTCAAAAATATTCATCTTCCAATATCATTTTTTTTTATCATTACAGGAGCAGGAATATGTAGGTGACCAAATTTTGGTCATCGAGAGGGAGGATTGATCCAAGTGGATATTGGTGGCCACCTACCTATTCCAACTAGCTCAAAACAATTTTTTGGCAATTTACTATTTTTAGTACTTTCTCGTGTCCTAAACGTTCGGGGCCATTTTGAGGGTCTAAATGATGCTTTTTCACAACCGGGCACCTCAATGATCGTCGAAGGAATGATTGAGATTGTGAAATGAAGTTCCTCATCTATACCTTTCCAACAAGCTATCGTGCAACCAAAATGGAGATCATATGCCAAAGTTGCTCCCTCAGGAAGATGATACACCAAACTACACAAAACGGGGTCCACAAACTTGTTGTGTTTTCATCTTCTCGGGTTATGGTTTTGGATTTTCTTTATGTTAAAAATTCCTTTGGAGCCTAATTGTAAAAAACATATTCTTGTGAATGAGCTTAGTCGTCACATATCTTCTCAGAGATAAGATGCCACCATTCTAGCGAGTCTTTCACTCTACATTTCTACAATTTTGTACATCTTACTCATTAATAGAAATTGTGTATTGTTGTATCTATGTGTTTATAGTTATATCTTTGATATATTTATGTTATATTATTATATATCCGATATATCTCTGTACATTTCTTTATTATATCTACGCTCTCATTTTGTGCCAAAAATAATCTGGATTAGTGGTATCGGAGCAGGTTGCTCTTGATCATTTTTCAATGCATGTCCCCGACAAGGTCCAAGTATAGAAAGTTGGGTCTTGAGCTTGTCTCTCTTGAGGAAAATTGCTCTTGCACACTTAAGAAACCCTCCATGGTGGAATAAAATAAAAACAACAAAGCAGAAGATTCTATTAATTTGTTGCTTGAGCAAGCTCTCATCCGACAGAGGGACGAAATGATGGAGAATTTTTCCCACATCCTTCAACACCTGTCGATAACAGCAGGAGCATCTTCATCAAGCGACCAATTTGGAGGCACCTCTCCTTTAAAGGTAAAAGTCAATTTTTATATTCTCGTATTTGAAGGTCAGATCGATGCGGATGCCCTAGAAAAATGGTTAAATCTACTTGACAATTATTTCTCTATTCATAGATTTTTCAACAGGGAAAAGATCACCTTCGCACTCCTTAAGGCTCTCCCCATGTCAAACATTGGTGGGAAAATTACTGGGAGCAAATTTCCATAGAGGATTCTAGAATATATGGCACCAAACCCACTTGGGATTTTTTTGTGGATGTCATCAAGAAACAATATTACCATGTTGGTAACTATGATGACCAATACATGAGATGGACCACACTACGACAAGAGAAGGGCCAAACAGTGTCAAAGTTCAAAAATACTTTCCATACCTTGTGAACCAAGTTGGGTATCAAAGACTCCAAGCGGTATCTAGTTCTGAAATATCGTGGGGATCTGCATAGGTACATCCAAACTGAAATGAATTTTTTAGGCATCTCATACTGGGACCTCCCTATCGATATGTTTTTAAAATCAAGAAGAAATTTAGGCACTAGAACAAATGGGAGTTCGGGTCTGCAAATACGAAATAACCAAAGTATGGTAAAGAAATCCCTAACAACAAGCCTCCAGAAAACCAGTCAAAGCCACCTGAAAAGAAGGGTAACAGAAAGACGAAGGACACTGGAAAGTGGTGTGATTTCCACAAAATCCCTTGAAACAACATTGATGAATGTCGCTCAAAACAATCATTGGTGGCCAAGATCAAAGAAAAGGAGCCGAACCCTGATTCAGAATCTGATTCAGAAAATAATGGGAGAAGACAGACCATTGATGCAGACCCCAATACTACTGTTATGACCGCAACAATTCAACCAGAAGAACCAATAGATCTTGAAGAGGGGGAGTGTCTTTTTCATTCACATATTTCGGTGAAGACGACCTCGCCACATTTTATTATTGATAGTCGAAGCCAGAAGAACCTCATCTCAACAGAGGTCAAACAGTTGGGATTGTCGACAACACCACACGTGCAACCATACAACATCGAGTGGCTTCTCCAGGGATGAGATAACTGTGTCAGCCAGTAGTATTGCTTCTCATATGGCATCAAGCCCTTCAAGGATGATTTATTATGTGATGTTGTCCTGATGGATGTCTGTGATGTTTTTTTGGTCCAACCATATATGTGGAAGTGCCATGTTATTTATGAGTCTCGACCCCGTAGTGTCATTGTTACTCTAGGGGGTCATGTCTACAATATACTAGGGGTAGTTTCAACTACTATCCCACCTAAATAGTGCTACAAGGTAATATCTCATACTACAACATTCAGCCTCTTCACAATCTATTCAAAAGGTGAACAAAAGGACACTGCAACCACTCCAACCTCAATTCAAGCACCTTCTATCCAACAGAAGTAGATCGAGAAGATTGAATGAAAGTGTAAATATTCCTTCTGTTGGACACACCATCCACACTAAGAGGGGGGGGTGAATTAGTGTTTGGACTTTTACAACTTTTCTTGTTTTAGGTTATCAATTATTTCAAAACATAATTTTACACATTAAGAGCAATTAATTCATAAGCACAATGAACACAAGAGATACCATATGTTTGTATAAGCTTTTGTATTATTTTATATATGTGAATACAATCACGGGGGTTTTCCCAACACCAACTATTTTTTATTAGCACCAACTTAAGTAAGGAGCACCAACTCCTAGGAGAGCACCAACTCTCAAGCAAGACTCGGCTTGCCGCAAGACTCAACTTGTTGATAGAATGCAATCTATCCAACTAGAGTTCATCTAGTAGTACAAACAACTCAAATACCAATCATCCATTTATTGAATCCGCTCCAACTCATGATCAGAGGTCTACCACAAATGATCATCACCGCACTTCATATTCTCTCTGAAATTCGCACCTTCTTCACTTCATATTCTCTCTAAAATTCGCACCTTGCTTTACCAAAGGATCACCATTACATAAGTCTCCAACTTCAAGTGCAGATCCACTTATTCACCCACTTCCACACTTATTCAAATGAAACAAGAATAGTTGTATTTATACTCGTTCATGCTCAACTCTAGTTTAAGTTTTTGGGTCGACTTGTGCCACAAGTTACAGCTAACTTGTCCATTTACAACAACTTTGGGACCACCATTGACCATCATTCTGGGTCTTCAACTTTAAACATGGCATATCGCATATCATCGGAAAGGCCACGATGAGTTCTAATCCTTCATATGATTTTAACAACCATCTGACCTATTTTCATAAATCAATCACAGGTATGGATCAATTTCCTTTGTCTCTGTGAATGTTGCAGAAATCAAATTATGTAGAGGCGCTTCCTTTAAACCATTTACATGTGACCATCTTCGCAAAACCATGGGCTTATTAAGTTAAGCAACGTTCCTAGCGCCTCATGGATTATGTGTTCGTAACCCATGACTAGGTTTTGGAACCTAGTCCTCTGGTACTTCGGCCTTTAGGTGATTTATCTCTCATCCAATATTCTGGAGTTTCAACTCTCTGAAGTAGTTACCTCTCACAAGGGTTGATCTGATGGTTGGAGTGATTCTTGGAACCAAATCAACGGTCTAGATTCAATCCTTAGATTATCCTTCCACTGCTTAATCCAACGGCTGTGACTTAATCAAATATTGAGATGGATGACCACTATTTACTTTGGGACTTCAGGTCTTCGATGGTTCAGAGGTCCAATTTACACCAGATTTTGGTCAGCGTCAAAGTGGTCAACATGGGATTTCTCACATCATATTTCCACTATGTTTTTTATCTAACAGTCGTGTGAGAATCTAGAGGATCTTAGATCAATGGTTAGCATTGAATTCGGCCTTAAGTGCTTTGGGTAGTTGTTGGTTTCCCTGGAAGGAAAAACTCCCAGAGTGACGTAACTTGCTGACGTCACTGTTGACTTGGCACTAGCTGAGTGGCTTCCACATGTCACCTAGATTCGTGAATTATGTAACCTAAAGTGCCAATTGGAACTAGACACTTTTCACCATCTGATTGTGCCACGTGTCCTTGCTGACGTGGTATGTTGATGTGGATCTCCTGATGTGGCACATGTCCTCCTCCTAGATCTAACGGTCATAGGTTCATCTGAATCCTTGATCCAACAATTGTGATCAATTCTATATCAATGGTCTAGATTTATTTTGGCCTTCGAGACTTTGGGTTATTCTCTTTTCCCACTTCCCAATTCTCCCGGAGTGAGATTCCTCAAATAAACCTCGAGTAACTTGACTTCATCTAACGATCCTTCTTTGATGCGAAAATATTAACACAATCCAATGGTCGTCGAAAATTTGGCTATTCAGGATCTCGTGAATCCTTGATGCAACATCTATGATCAGCTCTAGATCAATGGTCTAGATTCATTTCGGCCTTCAGGACTTTGGGTTATTCACTTTCCCACTTCCTAATTCTCTCGGAGTGAGATTCCCCGAATAAATCTCGAGTAACTTGACTTCATCTAACGATCCCTCTTTGATGCAAAAAGCTTAACACGATCCAACGGTTGTCAGGAATTCAACTATTCAGGATCTCGTGAATCCTTGATCCAACTACTGTGATTAGTTCTAGATCAATGGTCTAGATTCATTTCAGCTTTCGGGACTTTGGGTTATTTACTTTTCCCACTTCCCAATTCTCCCGTAGTGAGATTCCCCAAATAAACCTTGAGTAGATTGACATCATATAATGATCCTTCTTTGACACGAAAAGCCTAACACGATCCAATGGTTTTCAAGATTTCAGCTATTTCAGGATCTCATGAATCATTGATCCAACGATTGTGATCAGTTCTAGATCAATGGTCTAGATTCATTTTGGCCTCTAGGACTTTGGGTTATTGGAACCAATGCCAACCGTAGATCTATTGGCAAGTGACGATCGACAATCAGTGTGGATTTCACAACTGAAACTTGTGCAAATGTTAACTTCAACCCTTGCATCCCACAATGCTTCCCCATCGTTGATCTACCCTTATTGAGATCCAATGGTTAGGACTTAATCATATGTTGATCTGAAGGTCCTCCTCTATAGTTCCCAGATCTGACGGTCCTAGTTTGTCCTGAAATCTACATCAGTGGACAGGATTATCCCTTGATTCTTTTGTAGCTTTACAGTGGGGATTTCAATCTTGATCGTGTTTCTACAATGCGCTTTCCCTTCTAAGATTTTTGGTAGATTCCTCTGCATGTTGTTCATAACAACTCATTATCACTGCAATGTGCTTTCCCTTCTGAGATTTTTGGTTTTGTACTTGGATTATAATTGATCGAGATCACTGATATATTGGGAATTCGATCCCAATGGTGTTTCTGCATTGCACTGATCTTGTGAAATCTAATATGTTGCCTCTCCTAAGCTTTAGGTATATTCCTCTGCATGTTGTTCATAACAACTCATCATAACACCATAATGTCTCCCTTGAGTTGACATCAATGACAATATGTCCAACAATATCCCCCTTTGTCATTGAGGGAAACACACCAACGTCATACACAAACTCCCCATGTGATGAGGTTTCTTTCCTTTGAAGTTACTCTCCACCTTTGACATCAATGGAAAAGGGTTTCTCCCCGTATGATTAATCTTTATATGTTTGTATGTTGCTGACCAAAATATGAACTCGGGTAACTCCCCCTACAATCATGCTCTGCCTTCCATAACTGAACGACTCCCCATGTCAATCTAATCTCTCTACCTCTGAGTTCTCTCCCCCTTTGTTTATAAAAGGGTAGTTCTTCCTGAAAAGGTCTCTCCCCCAGTCATCTCTATTGTACAATGCTCTAAATTCATCTAAGAGAATTTTATACTCTGTTTTCTGCATGATGGAAATTATGTGTGCAACAATTAAATCCACACATGTGCACCTGTTCATTCTTTGTTATCTGCATCTATGAGTGTCCTGGTTTCTTGGCCTTTGTTCTCTGATATTCTATTATTGCAACTTCATCTTTATTCCATGTTTCATTTACTCTTTTTTTCGTATTTTATGAAACATTTCACATTTACTGTCTCCTTGAGTTCCAATAGTCCTGGGCTTTGTGGTCAAATCCACCACAACTGTACCATCTCATAGTGTAACAATGTGCATCAATATGTCCAACAAGATTGCATTTCCAACATATTACAATGCTTTTTAGCCTACCAACTTGTTTTCTTCCATGATTCCTACAATCCAAGGCTTTATGACCATGTTCATTACAAGAAAAGCAATAACCATTAAAAACACTTTCATACCTTCCCCTTTGACTCATCCTTGAAGGTGTCTCTCTTCTAAAATTGCTTTGAGGTGTAGGAGTAGCTTATTTATGTCTTCCTTGATCTGATCTTCTAAATATTGTAGTGTTGCTTTCATTCTTTGAACATGAAGGACCTGCCTCAAACCTGTTTTCACCCTTTACAAATGAAGGACCTACATCAAACCTATTTCCACCCTTTACAAATGAAGGACCTATATCATACCTGTCTTCACCCTTTACAAAAGAAGGACCTACATCAGACCTGTCTTCACCCTTTACAAAAGAACCTGCATCAGACTTCATAGGAGTACCAATTTCTTCCTTGTTGTAGCCAAGACCGGATTTATCATTTGGTGATATTTGACTATCCAAGATCTCATCCAAGGTCATAAAGTTGTTCAAGAACTTGGAATGGGTGTTTGACTTCTCAAACTTCTTTCTAAGATTCACAACTTCTGCTTCCATCTTATTACATGACTCTTCCCTTTCGTTCAACTGGTTCCTCACTACCTCCTCTCTTTTTTTGGCTTCTTCAAGTTGGGTCTTCAGATTGGCATTGCTTTCTTTTAGTTCTTTTATATCTACAAGGTTTCTGCTAAGTTCATCATCTTCCTTCTTCTTTTCTTTTGCTTAACTGATTCCATTCTTCAATCTCTCGATCTCCTCTTCTTTTTCTTCTAACTAAATATATTTCTTAGATGTGACCCTTTCATTGTCTTTGAGCATTTCCTTTATTTCCAACATATGCTTTTGACTGTTAAGATCATCATATTCCTTCTTCTTTTCTTTTACTTGACTGATTTCATTCTTCAATTTGTCGATCTCCTCTTCTTTTTCTTCTAACTGAATATCTTGCTCATATATGACCTTTTCATTGTCTTTGAGAATTTCCATTATTTCTAAGATATGCTTTTGATTCTTTTCAAGAAATTCTTTAGTGTACTCATAAAGATAGTTATAGTCTGAATAATCATGGTCATAGTTGTATTCACCAAAACCCCAATCAAATTTCTGTTTAATATTTGATAGTTCTTCTTCTTCTTCCATGGGATAAATGCTAATAGAACTTTCTTATATTGTATCTGAATCTTCTTCTTTACTTGCAGGGGAAAATTCAATATCAACATTATTGAAATCAAAGGATTGTGGAGAGTCTTTACCTTTATTGATGGTCAAGTCATCCTTCTCATCCTTGATAGGAATGTCTTCTGTGTCTTCTCTTTTGATTTGATACATCTTATCTAACTTCAATCATGAGTCTTTAGTGGATGTGCATAGTCCCATGCTTGCTTTGATGGTATTGGATAGTCCATTGAGAAGAATCTTCAATGCCATTTCATTGTTCTTCCTTACTCTTCTTTGGGTTGTAAACTTGGATAGATTCTTTGAGGTAGTTAAGTGCCAGGGATTACTTACTATTTAATCCCAAACTTCAGATCCTCTTGACTTCAAATAGTATTTCATATTTTCCCTCCATGAAGAATAATTTGTTCCATCAAATAAGGGAGCTTCATTTGTGGAGAGAGAAATTTGTCCACCCATTTCTTCAGAATCTACCTTCCAATGTTTAAATTGTGTTGAAGGCACCCGCTCTGATACCAATTGTTGGACACACCAGCCACACAAAGAGGGGGGGTGAATTAGTGTGTGGACTTTTACAACTTTTCTTGTTTCAGGTTAGCAATTATTTCAAAACATAATTTTACACATTAAGAGTAATTGATTCATAAGAACAATGAACACAAGAGATACCATATGTCTGTATAAGCTTTTGTATTATTTTATATATGTGACTACAGTCACGGGGGTTTTCCCAACACCAATTGTTTTTTATCAGCACCAATTGAAGTAAGGAGAACCAACTCCTAAGAGAGCACCAACTCTCAAGAAAGACTCATCTTGCTGATAGAATGAAATCTATCCAAATAGAGTTCATCTAGTAGTACAACCAACTCAAATACTACCCATCCAGTTATTCAATCTGCTCCAGCTCATGATCATAGGTTTACCACAAATGCTCATCACCACACTTCATCTTCTCTTTGAAATTTGCACCTTCTTCACTTCATCTTCTCTCTGAAATTCACACCTTATTCACTTCATATTCTCTCTGAAATTCACACCTTATTGTGCCAAAGGATCACCATTACATAAGTTTTCGACCTCAAGTGCAGATCCACTTATTCACCCACTTCCACACTTATTCAAATGAACCAAGCGTAGTTGAATTTGTTGAAGTATATATATTTATATATAATGGATTGAATGAAGGTTCATTCTATCAGGTTGGTGCATGTTTACAAGAAAGGTCTTGTATGAGGATTTGATTCCTCGGATCTCAGTTGGATCTGAGATCAACAAGATGGGTCTTGTTACGAGGGTTGGATTCCTCATTTCTTAAGTTGGGTCTTATAACATAGAGATGGATCTCTCATAATTGTTTGAAGATGAATATTGATCTTATGTACTCATTCAAGTTAAATAAATAAATAAAGTATTTATTCTTTTATATATTAGTTGAGAAAATGAAATAAATATATTTTGTTCAATTAATTCATGAAAAGTGGAAAATTGTCCAAAGTTTTGTGACACTGATTCACCCCCCTCTCTCAGTGTCAAGTGTACATTTCAACACCTTATACACACAATCATCTCATGTGAAAAAGTTCCAACCCTTCCAACATCAGGTTCCACACAACCTTCCACAAACCAAGCAGCGTAACTTCCCCAGCAAGGCAAGCAGCTCACCAAGGTTCAAATTCAACAAATGCTTCCCCCTCTCCCCCGGGAACTCAATGCAATGGAGACCATTTATTCCTAAGAAGGGAGGATTTATCCAGGTGGATATTGGTGGCCACCCACCTATTCCAACTAGCTCAAAACATTTTTTTGGCAATTTACTATTTTTAGCAGTTTTTCGGGTCCTAAACTTCTGGGATCATTTTGAGGGTATAAACGATGATTTTTCACGATAGGGAACCTCAATGATCATTGAATGCATGATTGAGACTGTTAAATGAAACATCTTGTCAATATCATTCCATGAGATATCATGCACCCCAAACGAAGATCGTATGCCAAAGTTATGTCCCCGGGAAGTTGATACACCAAACTACCCAAAACGAGGTCCACAAACTTGTTGGATTTTCATCTTCTGGGGTTAGGGTTTTGTATTTCTTTATGTTAAAAATGATTTTGGAGCCTCATTGTAACAATAATATTATTGTGAATGAACTTATTCGTCACATCTCTTCTTAGAGATAAGTTGCCACCATTCTAGCAAGTCTTTCACTATGAATTTACAGTTTTGTACATTTCACTCATTAATAGAAATTGTGTATTATCGCATCTTTGTGTTTATGGTTATATCTATGATATATTTATGTTATATTATTGGATGTATTGTATATCTCTATACATTTATTTATTATATCTCTGCTCTCATTTCATGCAAAAAATAATCCAGATCAGTGGTATTAGAGCAGACTGCTCTTGATCGTTTTTCAGTGCATGTTCCTGACGAGATCTAAGTATAGAAATTTGGGTCTCGATCTTTTCCCTCTTGAGTAAAATCACTCTTGCACACTCAATAAATCCTCCATGGTGGAAGAAAAGAAAAATGACAGAGCAAAAGATTCTATTAATCTGTTGCTTGAGCAAGCTCTCATGTGACAAAGGGACGAAATGATGGAGAATTTTTCCCACATCCTTCAACGCCTATTGATAACAACAGGCATGTCTTCATCAAGAGACTACTTTGGAGGCACCTCTCCTTTAAAGGTACAATTTAATTTTGATATTTCCGTATTTGAAGGTCAGATCGATGTGGATGCCCTAGAAAAATGATTAAATCTGCTAGAAGGTTATTTCTTTGTTCACAAGTTTTCCGACAAGGAAAAAATCACCTTCACACTCCTTAAGGCTCTATCCCATGTCAAACATTAGTGGGAAACTTACTGGGAGAAAAGTTCCACAAAGGAGTCTGGAATATATGGGGCCGAGCGCACTTGGGATTTTTTTGTGGATGCAGTCAAGGAACAATATTACCTTGTTGGTGCCTTCGGGGGTGAAGAGCAATTGGAAATAGCAGAAATGTAAAGGAAGTTTGTTATGTGAGGTTATAAGTTTGAAACCCTCACCTTATCTTGTGTGTTTCATAGTGGGCATCGTAGCACACCTAGAAGTTAAAGTGGTAGCAGTCGAAATCAACCCCGTGTCACATGAGTACGAGCCCGACCCAATTGTTGATTCCGCCACAAAAAAAAAAAACATTACCCTGTTTGTAACTATGAAAACCACTACATGAGATGGACCACATTGCAGCAAGAGAGGGGACAAATCGTGTCGGAGTTCAAAAATACTTTCCATACCTTGTGCACCAAGCTGGGTATCAAAGACTTTGAGTGACATCTGGTTATGAAATACTGCAAGGATCTACATAGGTACATCCAAACCGAAATGGATTTTCTGGACATCTCATCACTAGGAGTTTCCTATCGATATGTTGTCAAAATCGAGCATAAATTTAGCCATCAGAACAAATGCGAGTTAGGGTATGCAAATCTGAAACAACCAAAGAATGGTAAAGATGGCCCTAACAACCAGCCTCTAGAAAACCAGTCCAAGCCACAAAAAAAGAAGGGTAATGGAAAGACGAAGAAGGACACTGAAAAGTGGTGTGATTTCCACAAAATTCCCTAGCACAACACTGATGAATGTCACTCAAAACAATCATTGGTGGTCGAGATCAAAGAAAAGGAGTTGAACCCTGATTTAGAATCTAATTCAGAAAATAATGGGAGAAGACAGATCTTCAACACAAACCCCACTGTTATTATCGCAACAACAACAATTCATCCAAAAGAACCAGCAGATATTAAATAGGGGAGCGCCTTTTTCATTCATAGATGTCGATGAAGGGGACCCTACTGCATTTTATTGTTGATAGTAGAAGCCATAAGAACCTCATCTCAGTAGAGGTCGTCAAATAGTTGGGATTGTCGACAACACCACACCCACAACCATACAACATCGGGTGGCTTCGCTAGGGATGAGATATCCATGTCAGCCAACAGTGCAACTTGTCATACGACATCAAGCCCTTCAAGGATGAGGTATTATGTGATGTTTCTCAGCTATATGTGTGTGATGTTATTTTGGGCCAACCATATATGTGGAAGCGCCATGTTATTTTTGAGTCTCAACATTGTAGTGTCATTGTTACTCTGGGGGTCACATCTATAGTATACCAGAGGTATTTCCGAGTATTGTCCCACCTGAATAGTGTCGCAAGGAAATATCTCATACTACAACATTCAGCCTCTTCACAATCTGTTCAAAAGGTTAACAGAAGGACACTGCAACCATTGCAGCCTCAATCCAAGCAACTTCTATCCAGCAGAAGAAGATCAACAAGATTGAATAATAGCACAAATATTCCTTCTACACACATTCATCTCAAGTTAAAAATTTCCAACCTTTCCAACATCAAGTTCTCAACAACCTTCCACAAACCAAGAAGTGCAACTTATCTAGCAAGGCACGCAGCTCACCAAGGTTCAAATTCAGCAAACGCTTCCCCCTCTCCCTCGGGAACTTAATGAAATGGAGACCATTGTTTCCTAAGGATGGAGTATTGATCTAGGTGGATATCAGTGGCCACCCACCTATTCCAACTTGCTAAAAACAAATTTTTCACAATTTACTATTTTTAGCAATTGTTCAAGTCCTAAACTTCTAGGACCATTTTGACATTCTAAACGACGCTTTTTCACAATTGGGAACCTCAATTATTGTCGAAGGAATGATTGATACTATGAAATGAATATCTTCATCAATACCTTTCCAACGAGCTTTCGTATGCCAAAGTTACACCCCCAGGAAGTTGATACACCAAAGTACCCAAAACGAGGTCCACAAACCTATTGGCTTTTCATCTTCTGGGGTTATGGTTTTGGATTTTCTTTATGTTAAAAGGCCTTTGGAGCCTCATTGTAACAATCATCTTCTTGTGAATGAGCGTATCCGTCACATAACTTCTCAGAGATAAGCTGCCACCATTCTAGCAAGTCTTTCACTCTGTATTTCTATAGTTTTGTATATTTTGCTCATTAATATAAATTGTGTATTACTATATCTCTGTGTTTATGGTAATATCTATGATATATTTTTTCTATATTATTGGATATTTGATATATCTCTGTACATTTCTTTATTATATCTTCGCTCTCATTTCGTGCCAAAAATAATATGGATCTATGGTATCAGAGAAAGATGCTCTTGATCATTTTTCAGTGCATGTCCCTGACGAGGCCCAAGTATAGCAAGTTGGGTATCGAGCTTATCTCTCTTGAGGAAAATTTCTCTCATACACCCAAGAAACCCTCCATGGAGAAAGAAAATAAAAATGACAGAGTAGTAGATTCTATTAATTTGTTGCTTGAGCAAGCTCTCATGCGATAGAGGGACGAAACGATGGATAATTTTCCCCACATCCTTCAATGCCTGCCAATAATAGCAGGCATGTTTTCATTAAGCATCCACTTTAGAGGCACCTCTCCTTTCAAGGTACAAGTTAATTTTGATATTCTCGTATTTGAAGGTCAGATCGATGTGGATGCCCTAGAAAAATGGTTAAATCTTCTATAAGGTTATTTCTCTGTTCACAATTTTTTCGACAGGGAAAAGATCAGCTTCGCACTCCTTAAGGCTCTCCCCCATGTCAAACATTGGTGGGAAACTTACTGAGAGAAAAGTTCCACAAAGGAGTCTAGAATATATGGGGCCGAACCCACTTGGGAATTTTTTGTGGATGTGGTCAAGGAACAATATTACCTTGTTGATAACTATGATGACCAGTACATGAGATGGACCACACTGCGGAAAGAGAGTGGCTAAGTAGTGTTGGAGCTCAAAAATACTTTATATACATTGCACACCAAAATAAGTATCAAAGACTCTGAGCGACATTTGGTTTTGAAATACTGCGGGGCTCTGCATAGGTACATCCAACCCGAAATGGATTTTCTAGACATCTCATCATTGGGAGCTGCCTATCGATATGTTGTCAAAATCGAGCAAAAATTTAGGCACCAGAACAAATGGGAGTTCATGCCTGCAAATCCGCAACAACCAAAGTATGATAAATTCGGTGCTAACAACTAGCCTCCATAAAACCAGTCCAAGCCACGGGAAAAGAAGGGTAATGGAAAGACAAAGAAGGACACTAGAAAGTGGTGTGATTTCCACAAAAGACCCTATCACAACACTGATGAATGTCACTCAAAACAATTATTGGTGGTCGAGATCAAAGAAAAGGAGTTGAACCCTAATTCAGAATCTGATTCAGAAGATAATGGGATAATATAGATCATCGACACAGACCCCGCTTCTACTACCACGACCGCAACAACTCAACCAGAAGAACCAGCAGATCCTAAAGAGGGGGAACACCTTTTTTCATTCACATATGTGGGTGAAGGGGACCCCACTAAATTTTATTGTTGATAGCAGAAGCCTTAAGAACCTCATGTAAGCATAGGTCGTCAAACAGTTTGGATTGTCGACAACACCACACCCGCAGTCATACAACATCGAGTGGCTTTGCCAGGGATGAAATATTTTTGTCAGCCAGTAGTGTCACTTGTCATATGGCATCAATCCCTTCAAGGATGAGGTATTATGTGATGTTTCCCTGCTATATGTATGTGATGTTCTTTTGGGCCATCCATAGATGTGGAAGCACCATGTTATTTATGAGTCTCAACCATGTAGTGTCATTGTTACTCTAGGAGGTCATCTCTATAGGATATCAGGGAAAGTTTTGAATACTATCCCACCTAAATAGTGCCGCGAGGTAATATCTCATACTACAACATTTAGCCTCTTCAAAATTTGAACAAAAGGACACTACAACCATTGTAGCCTCAGTCCAAGCACCTTCTATCCAGCAAAAGAAGGTTGACAAGATTGAAGAAAAGCACAAATATTCATTTTGCACACAGTCATCGCATGTTAAAAATGTCCAACCCTTCCAAAATACATTAGGTTCTCGACAATCTTCCACAAACCAAGCAACACAACTTCTTCAGCAAGGAAAGCAAGTCACCAAGGTTCAGATTCAACAAACGCTTCCCCCTCTCTCCCGGGAACTCAAAGTAATGGATACCATTGCTTCCTAATGAGGGAGGATTGATCCAAGTGGATATCGGTGGCCACCCAGCTATTCCAACTAGCTCCAAACATTTTTTTGGCAATTTACTATTTTTAGCAATTTTTCAGGTCCTAAACTTTTGGGGCCATTTTGAGGGTCTAAACGACGCTTTTTCATGATTGGACATCTCAAAGATAACCAAAAGCATGATTGACACTATGAAATGAATCTCCTTATTGATAACTTTCCAACGAGCTATCGTGCGCCCCAAATGGAGATCGTATGCAAAAGTTACCCCCTAGGAAGTTGATACACCAAACTACCCAAAACAAGGTCCACAAAACTATTGGATTCTCATCTTTTGGGGTTAGGGTTTTGGATTTTCTTTATGTTAAAAAGGTCTTTGGAGCCTCATTGTGACAATCATCTTCTTACGAATGATTGTAGTCATCATATCTCTTCTAAGAGATAAGCTGCCACCATTCTAGCAAGTCTTTTCCTCTGTATTTCTACAGTATTGTACATTTATCTCATTAATAGAAATTGTGTATTGTTGTATCTAAGTGTTTATGGTTATATCTCTAATATGTTTCTATTATATTATTGGATATATGATATATCTCTATACATTTATTTATTATATCTCCACTCTCATTTCAAGCTAAAAATAATCTGGATCACACCTCCAGAAATCCCCACGAGCCTCCTAAGCAAGTCACTATGTCCCTAAACTGAAGACAACCCACAAGATCAAGATACAATGAAGATCCTAGATGGATCCTCCTCTTTGTCTAGCTAGGGTGGATATTGCACCACCAAAACCAAACTCAATTGGAAGGGTTTTTCCAAAACTCCCAAAAAAACATTGGCTCACAAGAGCACTCCAAATAAGAGATCAAATACAAAACATAATGAGGAAAGTGAAGCGCTACCCTTCTTTTATAATCCTTCAATGACTCTTCTCGATCTTTCCTCTTTGACTTAATCAATCATGACCCTTATTACACTTTTACTTTTAACTTAAAGATTAAAAGTCACTTTTATTAATGTTTAAGTAACAATTAATCTAAAAGTTACTTTATTACCTTTTCACTAAATGTCACTTTAGAAATATGACATCTCCTAGCTAGGTGACATCAAATAAACCCCCTGAATCCCTTTTACTTTACTGAAAATCCTCGGAATTCATCTCCAATTGTAGAATAGGGGGACCCAAAAATGGGGACATTACAGTCCTCCCTTCCCAAAGATTGCTTGTCCATGAGCAATGTCATCACAACTTGATGCTCCATCGACTGAACCACACTAAAACTGAAAATGATACCAAGGTCCCAAGCCCACTTGGAAGATGTGAATCATCCTATGATTAACGTGTGGTCTGACAAAGTATTGACATAAGATGCCTCTTGAATACTAGAGATAAGTAGAGCAACTCGATATTGCAACAACTCAATCAACCCCTAAAAGAAATTCTCTACTAGGGAACCAATCTCATCAAAGGAAAAACCGTCCCTTGCCTCTGTGTTAGTTGTTGAACTGTCTAATACTAAAATCCTGTGTTCCCAATCTAATCTCATAAAGGAACCACCATGTTGACAATATGTTACTCTGATCATAACTGTTCAACCATATTGCTTAGTTTGCATCCTCCTCTCCTGAAAATACAAGATGAAATACCTGCAAGGGATGAACCTACTACCATGAATAGTATCCTACATAGGCATCTAGGTTAAGTCAGGGCCTGAAAATCCACTACCATACTTGATCTTGAATATTAGAAAAGAAAGTATGTCCCGATCATTGGCAATAATTTTGGGATGCTCATGGACTCTAAACATCTCTCCACTAGATAGATTTGTCATCGGTGTTGCCCCATAGTCCAAAGAAATCACTAGTAAGTGCATGAACTCGTCAATCACTACCTACATACTATCTTTCGACTGTACCCTCAATAAAAATGTGATGCAATCTGTAAACATCTCTTCCAATCTCGCCCAAAAATGGCCAAAGACTGCATCAATCCTATGGGATGAGTGAGCCACAAAATGATCTACTGACAATTCGTATGCTCCCCCATATCTCCCAACACATCACCCACAAATTCCCTCCATGCAAACCTCTCTCAGACCTACCTATAAGTAGAAAAGTTAACAGGGTCCCAAACTAGCATATATGATGTGAAGCACCTTCTACTCATAGCACTAATATGCAAGAAGCTAACATAAGAATCCACCTAACTTCCCTTAGTAATTCAAGAATTCATGAGTTTTTAAAACTCGATCGACTCCTCAAAATACCACTCCTTCAAGCAACCAATCCTACCCATCCCAAGAGTAAACTCTGGAAAGCGAAAACTGGCCATCTCATCTGTAGCGATTGTCGAGTTGTCATACATTGCAGTCTCAGGGTCCCAAGCTAATATCCGAGAGGAACCTTCATGACGACGTTGCAAATCTTTGATAATAATTGTATGACCACCATGCTCAAACTACATTCTCCTCTCCTGGACCCCCAATTTGAAATCCCTGAAAGGATTGAACTTACTATTCTGGATCATGCCTCGCCAAAGCATCGTAGTGAATTCAAGGTATTCCAACCCATGGATAGAATTGATCCAGGGTATCGTGAGGGAAAATATACCCCTCCATATAGAACAAAGCTCAACAACTATTCTCACAACATCCCCACAATGACGTGGACCAATCACTGACAAGACCTTGTGTTGACGGGCGAAATTGACCGTCCGTCAACTGGGAGAGTGGAACCGGTCCGGGGTTGTCTAAATAACCCAAGTTGTTTGGAATGGACCACCCTAACGAGTTTAACGGCTCCGTTGGCCGCTCTAAGGTCTTCTATGAAAACTAGAGAGAGAATTGATCTGAGCTAAGAAATCTAACTAAAGTAAATAAAACAAACTAAACTATAACTGAAGAAAAGAAACTAACTAAAATAAAGGAAACTAGAAACTAATAAAGCAAAGAAAAGGAACTAATATACTAAATATAGACTATTCTAACTATTCTATCTACAAACTACAAATTACTCTTATAATAACTCAAATCAACTATCTAATTATCAGCTATGATATTTCTTATTCACAAATGTACATTATAAACAATCTACAGATTTGATTAAAACCTGCAAAACTCATGTATATTTTCTGCCCTAAGATAGCCAGGAATCTCTTTTTTTATTTTTATATTTTATGAAAAAGAAATAAAAACTACTGAAATTAAACGATCTAATATATTTACTGAAATTAAACAATCTAATATAAATCTAATTAGACTTATATCTATATTAAACTACTTAATAAAAACAGTAAACAATGTACCAGTTGACCTGGAAACGCTCCAAGTCTGCCCTATGTATGATAACTTCTAAGCTGGTTGGAGGAGGGAAACTCACACCATTTAGTCTGTAAGCTTCTCGCAAACGATTAGCTATGCTACTCCTTGAAGTGTTTTACAGGACAAACAAGACATAAAAGAAAATCATAACAATCTTCTGATTATAACTTCCTACAATAAGGGAAACCTATTATGCAGAAAACTTATATGTAACAATTCAATTTATGAAGAAGGTAAAACTATCATTCACAAACTGAACTAACAATTGTTATGTCTTTTATCTATTTGGAAGAGACAAGATATGGATAACAGTAATAAAATTATATCATTTGAATTTGATTTAGATAGCTAAAGTAATCGTAAATCATAAACAAAGTGATATACAAAACATGAAACAAAATGTTGATATATTGAAAAGCAAAAGCTATGACAAAACATCAATTCTGCTCCAGTCGGTATCAAAATTCCATATCCTTTTTCTCCAACAACTGAGGATGAACCTTATTACAAAAATCATAAGTATATATAGGTCTCTTCACAAGGTAAAACTTCATTGTGGATAAAATCAAACAGTTTTACATAATCTGGGAGATATCCCAAAATCAACTAAACTAAGCAAATAAAATGCAAGTGAAATCTGTAAAACATCCCCTAACTGCTCATCATATCTACTGCCAATTCGAATTTACCTACAATAGAACACAAAGATCAAATTAGAAAGATATTTCATTAAGAAAACAAAAAAAAATTGACTACACAAACTTAGCTACAGAATCTTCTGATTCTGTAGCTAGTAAAAAATGGCATACAGGACCAGATAGCAATCAAACTAAAATCAAATCCAATCATCTTTTAATAATCAACGAATTACTAATGATTCAATTAAAATTATCCTTTAAATTAAACAAAATCGAAAAGGATGCAATCGGAACAGGGTAAGAATTCTGTTTTTCCAATTGCCATAAAATCGGATCAAATCTTAACAGGACTGTTTCATAAATCCAATCAATGGTGAACCAAATCGTATAAGATACGAGACAATCATAATTGATTTGCATAAGATTCATATCATTTTAATCAAATGCCAATATAGAAAAGCCATCACGATTATTATCAAGATGAAACATGCATAACGATATCCATAAAATTCTGCCATAGACTTCGTTCGCTGAGTTTCAAACAGTCCACAGGTATGACCAAAATAATGGTCGTAACTATCATTGACTAGTTATAGTCATAACAACAGATTGATATCATTCAGTTAAGTGTACGATATGTAAATTGTTTCAATTGTAATCGGATGAAATCATACTCCATGAATATCGACCCAATGATTTTCATGTTTGATCACCACGTAGTCAACAGACAGAGGCGTAATAAAATCAACAGAATCCATGAACTGGGCAATAATCAACACAAATCTTCACTGAGTAAATTATAGAAATAATATCGTAACCCTGAGCAGAATCCAATTCAAACAATATATGAATCGAAATGGTCAAGCAATGAGAATCGAATAAGTTGCAATTTGGTTATGTATCAACAGAAAAGTATCAGATCTGGTCGAAAGACATGGAAAATAGTTAACCCATTTATCAATCATATTCATATAGAACATAACCAATTCAAATCGTACCATTGACTGTGTTCAAAAATCGGAATACCAACAATAGACTATTTTTAGAAAAATATTAACAACTTCAATTATCAACAGAGCATCCAATTGAAGCTAAATTTGAACAATCAGATCTATCCGACGATCCATCGAATCAAAACCAAATCCAATCGAAACTTAAATGATAATGAAAATTGATTTATCAAAACAAAAATTATATACAGAAATGCATGCTTATGTGACAGAGCAGGTCAATGATGTACACAGAGTTTATGAATGTGCCATATAAATGGGTGAAAGTTATACCAGCTAGTTGTTGAGGCTATGTCAATTTCGAATTGACGATTGCTGTAGCAGACTCGACATTCTTGAACAGAATTGAACCAGTAGTTCATTGCTTGTTGTCAGAGGGTTTCACCTTCGTATTATGACCAGTGAGCTTTGCCACTTGATCTTCCAAAGCATGGATTCTGGATTGCAACATCGGCACATCTAGGTAGTACCTCTCCAACCATAAACCACACTGATCGCATGGTGGAACAGCTAGTTGAGCAGAAGAGGGTTTCGATGAGTCACCGAGGGTTCCACGAGGTAGTTCAATGCTAGGAAAATTAGGATCATCCCGCAAACAAGGCGGTAAATTCTTGACAAAGTCATATGCAGGTTTGTCGCACAGACCCTCTGAGTAAGGATACTCGTTTGCGAGAAAACGTTCAATCTCTGAATCGAAATCTTCACTGACCACGATAGGCTCAGGATTAGCAGGGGTTCTAGGTTTATTTCTCGCCATGCGAGAGATCAACCGAGCATTTTTCTTTCCTTTAGAATTTGCATAAGGTTTAGCTTTAGGCTGTTTGGCTATGGGCTTAGCAATTTCGACCTATTTGGTCACAAACCAGGGTAAGTTCGTAGGTGAGTCGGGTAGAGGTTTGGGTAGCAAAACGTTGTAAGGCACAGGGGGAATAGGTTTGCTTTCGCTCACCATAGGTTTATCAACCTGTGGTGGACTTGAGTCCTCAAAACCATTACGATTGAGAAAATCAACCCAACTGTCACGATGTAACCCCAATTCATAAACCACAATCATTTTAATTAACCCATAATGGAAGAGGATGGTATCGGCCTGGCTGCGCTTGTACCTCTTCGCCATCTTAAACAGACTTCTATGAAGGTAGTGAGGCACATTGAGTTCAAAACCCATAAAAACCATCAATAGACGAAGGTGAAACAAGAAAACAAACCCGTACCTGCCCTCGCAAGTAATGAATTGCTTGATTATCATTAGCAAGTCATGCTAGCGTTGTTTTAACATATTTGCAGGCCATCCTTTGTCGCAGGATTTCACCATTCGAGATTGGAAGAGCAATGTCCACGGGACATCTACCAATTTACAATTTTTAGACCACTTCTGACCTGTAGCAGGCAGACCGGTTGCCGAGCTAAGAAATTGCTCATTAATCTCCAGTTGCACATCCCCAATTTTGGCTCGGCAGCCATCGAATGATAACGCAAATTGCTGAGCCACGATAGGGTTATAACCATCGAATTTTCTTATAAACGAGAGCCATCCAAATTTCTCCAGGTCGCTATAAGTGCCATCAAACATCAACAGTGCTTGGAAACCGTTGGGCTCGGCCCTTACGACAGGAGCCATGGCTTCTGTGCATAGTAGGGTTTGAATCGAGCAAAACAATACACAGGGTCGAAAATGGTTACGGCTAACAGCTGCAGCGCCCAAAGGGGAGTGGATTAATGGTATGCGTGTGAAGGTGGTGGAATTAACACCGCCATGCAAAACATTAATGGCATAGTACCATCCCTGTTCAATCAATCATAACCAAAATTAACATTATTCGGCCAACCCAAAGTTTAAACGGTGGACAATTATATCAACATGCCAATGTATAGTTTGAAACCACGATCGTTCAATGTAAAATCAAACCCACAAATCAATGCGCCAAGTAAGGATTCAAACCATAAAATCAAAATCCAAAAGTTTAATCAATGCACCTTTGTAAAACCTCAAACCATTACCATTCCATATAAAATCAAACTTATAATATTACCAATGTGCTTGTTGCATAGTCAAATGTTTAGATTCAAAGTTTTTTAAAACATTGCAACAAAAGATCTCATAAAATCGATAGGTCAAGAGCTCATAACAATAAGGATTATATCATATAAAACCAAAAATGATCATGACCCTTACAGAATCAAATGTAACCAATAGATTTGCATGCTCAATGGCTTATTAATCGAATTGCGCAATCAAATGAAATGGACATAGTTTGAAAAGATTACTCCAGCCACTTAATAACAAACCAAGGGTAAGTGCCTTTCAGAAAATGATAACAGTCCAAATAACGATGGAGGGGTTTTCACACTTTCAGTTGTGAAAACTGAATCGAAATTGCAAATGTCGTATGAAATGAAACTATCGTCTTTTGGCAAAATGCGACGATGACTTGTCGCTTAGGAGACAATAGGTGTAGGCAGCTTTTTTTAGGGCAATTAAAAAAAATTGAATTGGCTGCCAACAATGGCGACACACTGGGAGAAGTAGTTATCTCTGTTAAAAGAAATGAATTCAGATCAAGACAGCAAAGAAAAATTCGACTTAAAACAACAACCAGAAAATCGTACTAACATCATCCTTTACCATCTTTTCCAGCTAAGTTTTAAAAGATGCAAACCAAGAACAGACTTAAGATCGACAAGTCATGACTTTATGATAAAATCTTCAATACTGTTGGCATGGCCACTGCTGCCAGCAGGCGTCCATAGCCTCGACAAGGTTTCCATTTAACCCACTCAGACGTCTTTATCCTATCAAGAAGTTCTAGATTAGAATAAAGGACTTTTTTAAAGGAGGTTTCTCATCTTTTTCAGATTTTCATTTACCCGGCATTGCTTCGCTGCCAGCAGGCCTGTTCAGTACCTCGGCGAAGTTGTCTTGGCGCCATGCTTGCATTTACCCACTGCCAGCGGACCTGTTCAGTATCCCGGCGGGTTTACAAACACTTCCCACAGCTATTATTAATATTTTTATTTTGTTTTTCTTTTATAGATAGCTGGGCGGGGTGATGCTGAAAAATCTTGATATTTTGTCATATTTTTCAGACCTCATCAGAAAATTTTTTATACTGTCCTTTATGCAGCTCCAGAAATGTTTTATTTCTAAAACAACTTACTTTGGCAGGGAAACATCCATTTGAGTCATTCCTTTACGGAAAAGGGACAGCGTAAAAAGATAAAGATGATCATGACAAACTTCACTTAGAGATTGAAATTAGTAAACTTCTTTTAAACAAAATTTTCCAACATGTGTATCATTTTCAGAAATATCACTGATGTTTGTACAATTTCTCAGAAGTTATTTCAGTGAAGAGATTTTATTATGGTCTTTGTCTAAATGGCTCAGTGCACAGGCATGCATATGTTTCAAAAAACACACCAAAATGATCAATCAAATCAAAACCAAAAACAAAATAAAACAAAAGGAAATATTTACATAATATACAAGGATGGAAATCAGGCAAAGTATCTTTTCAGGGCTTGGCCATTCACCGGATAGGTGTCAAGCTACCCTTCAAGATTCTGCAAACGAAAGGAACTAGGACCCAACTTTTCAGCAATCAAAAATCGCCCAAGCCACAAATTTTGAAATTTAGTGTGTTCACCCTTCCCTTCATGTGGTTTGTCCCACTTCAAGACGAGATCGCCTACTTCGAAATTTCTATCAGAAGCAGAATTAGAATTGAACTAACTTTTAATCATTTGTTGATGTTGATCTAGTTTACGCTTGGCTTGGGTTATTACTTCTTCTAACTTCATCAAAGCGTTTATACGGCTTTCTAAAGGGGGACATTCTTCTTCTTGAATCTTTTGTGACAATTGAAGCGAAGGAAGAAGAATATGAGGTGGCAGAATGGCTTCTCTGCCATAAACGAGGAAAAAGGGGGAATTACCTATAGTAGCTTTGGGTGTTACTCTATCATCCCACAGTGCATTCAGCAGTGCGTTGTGCCAGTTCTTGTGATTTTCAGCCACAGTTCTCTTGATAATCTTGATCAAGTTCTTGTTGGTTGATTCTGCTAAGCCGTTACCCTGGGGGTAGTAACTCACAGAATACTTAAGCTTTATTCCCTTTTCTAAGGCGAATTTACTCATCTCAAGAGAAGAAAAGTATGAAGCGTTATCAAAGACTAGACAATCAGGGATGCCAAAACGGGTGATGATATTCAAATTCAGAAAGGCAATTACCTGACTTGTGTTAACAGTTCTTAGCATGGTGGCTTCAGACCATCGAGTAAAGTAATCAGTGGCTGTCACAATATACTTGTGTTGTTGTGAGGATGAAGGGTTAATAGGACCAACGATATCAAGGCCCCATTGCTGGAAAGGAGAATCGACTGTGACGGGTTGCAAGGGGAAGGATGGATTTTGCAATCGCCTCGACGCTTTCTGACAAGTGATACATTTACGGCATAAGGCGTGGGCGTCTCTAAAAAGTGTTGGCCAGTAATAACCATCTCTTAAGACTTTATGAGCAATGGTATCACCACCGAAGTGACCACCAGCTTCTCCTGCATGCAACTCAAGCAAGATTTTCTCTGCTTCGTCCTTTTCAAGACAACGCATCAGTACACCATCAAAATTCTGAGGAAACAGTATATCGTTAATTAGATGAAAGGAGGTATACTTTAGTCTCAAAGCTCTTCTCTTGGCAGGGTTAAGGTGACGGGGTGCTAATCCGTGTTGAAGACAGTGTCTAATATCGTCGTACCAAGGACTTACGAGGTTTTGTGTGCAACAAATCAAACTTTGATCGCATTGTTCTAGGATTGACGTATCACTATCTTCTTGTTGTTCAGATTCTGAATCAACTACCAACTTACACAACCCTTGGCCTCTCACGATCTGAGCTGGAGTGATTTCTAAGTCATACTCCTGCAAGGAGGTGACCCAGTTGGCTCTTTTCTCTCCTAACTCCTTTTGCACTAACAAGTTCCTAACGGCAGGGTAGGGGACAACGACCTTCGTCCTTGACTTCAAAAGATAGGACCGAAAATGCTTAACTGCCTTGAAGACAGCGTAGGCTTTCCGATCGAGCGCTGGGTAGTTAAGTTCAACACCTTTGAAAGCAGAGCTCATAAAGGCGATGGGTACTTCGTTGTTCTCGGAATTCTTCTGAGTTAGGACTGCGGCATAGGAACGATCAGAGGCAAAAGTATAGAGTGTAAAATCTTGAGAGAAATCGGGGCTCATGAGAGACGGAGCGTCTATTATGGCCTTCTTTATAGCATTGAAAGCTTGGTTTTCAGTGGGTCCCCAATGATATTGGGTGTCTTTCTTAATCAAGTTCTGGAGAGGCCTGACCATTTCGGAGAAACTGGGGACAAATCTTCTCACAAAGTTAATCTGGCCTAGGAAAGACTGCATGGATTTCTTGGAGGTAGGCGGGGGAAGTTTAGCGATGACTTGGGTCCTCTCGAGGTCAATAATCATTCCATCACTAGACACAATGAATCCTAGTAATTTACCCTGTTCTACTGCAAAGATGGATTTCTTTGGATTCAAGGAGATGCCATATTTTCGACATCGTAGCAGAACGGCTCGTAAGTGAGCTAGATGATCGTCTTTGTTTTTAGAATAAATGGTCACATCATCTAAGTAGACTACTACAGAGTGATTGATCAAGCCTCGGAAAGCAATGTCCATTGCTCTCTGAAAGGTAGCACCAGCATTAATCAATCCAAAGGGCATTTTGCGATAAGCATAAGTGCCCCACGGGGTACGGAAGGTAGTTTTTAATTGGTCTGACGGAGACATCAAGACTTGGTTGTACCCAGAGAAACCATCTAGTAAAGATAATCTCTCGGAACCAGATACTTGTTGAAGTATCTGTTCCATGGGAGGGACAGGATAATTATCTTTATCAGACGCTTTGTTAAGGTTCCGGAAATCGACACAAAGTCGAATTTCCCCGTTTTTCTTCCGCACTGGGACGAGGTTGGATACCCATTGAGTGTGTCTAACAGGAAAAATTATTTTAGCACTTAGGAGTTTATTCAATTCTTTTTGTACGGTCGATTCTAGTTTAGGATGCATTTTCCTCAGTTTTTGTTGGAAGGGCAAGGTTTGGGGCTTCATTGGGATGACATGTTGTATAATATTAGGATCAAACGTTTTAAGATCTTCGTAAGTCCAAGAAAATACATCCTTGAATTCTTTAAATAATTTAACAAAAGCAGCTTTTTCTTGTTTAGAACATCCCAAGCCTAAGTTGATACACTGAGGGTTTTCACTAGTCCCTAAATTGACTTTTTCATAAGACAATGAGGAACTGTTGGTTTTACAATTGACTGTCTTTTTAAATTTATCTTCAAAATCATAAAACTTTTCTAATCTAGCAACAGATTTGGGTATAGGATTTACCATGTCCGATTGAGCTTCAGGAGGTTTCGGGTTAGGTATTACCGTAAAGTCACGCAAATTGTCGTCGTGTGTTTGTTCATCTATCACCGCACCTTGAAAATTTTCCTCCATGTGCAGAAAGTTAATGATCTGTTGATCATCATCAAATACTCTCCAGTTCATGATGTTGTCGGGAACAGATGGTCGAAATAATAGCTCCACGGAGAATGTGTTTGGAAATAAGCCTTCTGTAGGAAGAAGTTTAGAGGCAACATTAGCAAGTAGATCTGCTTCGGTATTATTGATCTAGAAATGGAATTTATATTAAAAGCAGAAAATTTGTTTATTAAACTCCATACCTTAGACTGGTAACATTTGAGATGAGGGGAAAGACAATATATGGAATTTCTCACCTGCCTGACCACTATCTCAGAGTCGTTGAATGCAATTAGATTTTGAATGCGCATGTCCAAGGATTTTCTGAGACCTTGTAACAAAGCCTCATATTCTGCAATGTTGTTAGTACATTCAAATTCTAATCTACAAGCTAATAATGTTTTGTTACCTGTCGGATCGATAATGAGGCAGCCTGCACCAGCTCCTTCTTTAGACTTGGAACCATCGAAATATAAAGACCAAATTTGATTTTCATCGGGCTCACAGGACTGTTGGATAGAAGTTGTTGGTTGCGTACATGATATGATCTAGGATTGTTGTTGTGGATTGTTGATAGGTGAAACTTCAGCCGTGAAATTTCCGAAGAA
>CBVK0100097183.1:0-33939 GCA_900067695.1 Picea abies
TTTGTAATTCTTTTAACTCTGGTGTGCTCATTCTGTAAGGTGTTTTTGACTCCGGGGCAGCTCCTGGCACTAAATCAATTGATAAATCCATCTCCCTTCTTGGTGGCAACCCGAGTATTTCTTGGAATACATCTTCAAATTCTTGTAGTACCGATAAATCTTTAAGGCTTGGCCCTTTTGTATTATCCGACTCTTGCACATGAGCTGGATACAATTGAAATCTTTTCCTAAATCATATTTTTAGTTGTAAGGCTGAAATCTCCCTTATAGAGATGGGTCTTGGAACTCCTTTCACAGTGATCTGTTTTCCATTTCCATCAAGACATGTCAATGTCTTGTTATGACAATCTAGGACATCATGATCCTTGTCCAACCAATCCATTCCAATCAGAATATCATAAGACCCAAATTGTATGATATTTAGATCAATACTAGTATCCATGCCATTAAGACTTATGGAACAACTTCTGACCATATCATGGATTCTTCTTTTATGGAACAACTTCTGACCATATCATGGATTCTTCTTTTGGTTCCAGTGGATAACTGAACCAAACTTGCTTTTCCAAGTTTACTTTTCTCCAAATGTAATCTATCCAGTATATTAGGATCAATGTAGAAATCACTTTCTCTTGAATCAATCAAAATAGCAACAAGTTGATTTATGATCTTACCTTCCACCTTGATCATATTGGACTAGTACTATGCTTTTCGATCATCTAAAGCTGCACAGATTCTTCCCATATCTTCGACTGTTGTAGCCTCTTGGATATTGTGCACAGTCTTCACTCTATCCTTTATGTGTGGGCAGTCCTTGTACAGTTGATATTCCTTTCATCCCCAACATTGGATTGGTGGTCTTCCCCTTCTTCCCAACAAATCTTCTTTCTTGAAATCCCCCTTAGCATAATGATCTTGATGATTTCTATTAGGATCATTCCTATTGAAGGGAAGTTTGAATGTTTTCCTCCTTTGATCGAAATCCACATTCTTCTTGTCCTTCCAATATTTTTGCAGGGATTCTCTTCCCTGGCCTTGCTCATATAGGTATTTATCCTTCCTGATAGCTTCAGTCAAGGTCCTGGGTTCATCATATTTGATCTTTTCCTTATAAAAGGTTGGAATTCCACTTAGAAATCTTTGTATATTCACTTTCTCATCACCAATGAACCTGACATTCTTTAACAATCCCAAGAACTTCTTCTCGTACTCAGCCATATTCATGCTTCCCAACCTAAGTTCAAAGAACTCCTACATTTTCTTGTCATAGAAATGCTCTAAGAGGTACTCCTTCTAGAAGCACTTCTTGAATTAATTCCAAGTGATCCTACTTTCATTAACATGCTCCACTTGCTTCAGTTGGTCCCACCACATTGCAGCCTTCCCGTGTAAATGGTAAGTGGCAATCCTGGCTTCCAGGTTGGATGAATAGTTATGCAGTCTGCTGAGGAGCTCCAAGTGATCCTACTTTCATTAACATGCTCCACTTGCTTCAGTTGGTCCAACCACATTGCAGCCTTCCCGTGTAAATGGTAAGTGGCAATCCTGGCTTCCAGGTTGGATGAATAGTTATGCAACTGAAGATATCTCCTGATTTCAAGCAACCATGCTTCAACATAATATTCCCTTTCTCTTTCACCATCAAAGTAAGGTGGCTTGATCTTCCTCATCTCTCCTTGAAAACCATCTATCTCTTGTTTCCTTCTTTGGTTTATGACATGAGACACCTTTGGACTACTTACGGGATATTCCGATGCATAAAACTTTCTTTCTGAGAAAGGAGGTGAGTGGTTTCCATGATGTCTGCTAGCACTTTTGGAATAACCATCTCTTCCATGATCATCCCTTCTTTCATGGCACCTGCCTTCTTCCTCTTGTCTTGAGTTTGATCCCTTCTTTGTTTGTCTCTGCAGTTGATTTAAGATCTACAACACTCGAGCATTTATCTGACTTTTCTCTCTCATCACTCTCTAGTTGTCTGCTTTGTAGATCTTCACTTCCATCTTCAGGCTTCTTACCATTTCTAGTAGCGTTTCCTACTCTCCTTTTCCCTTGCATCCATTCGACTCTGTCTCTGCATTACCAGCTCTGGTATTCTAGCCTTTGGCCTCTTTATCATGACTGGAGGCTCCCTTGCCTTCTTCCATTTCCTCAATACACATCCTGATTTGATGTGCTTAAGCTCCTTAATTCTAAAAAAATCTTAAGTCTTCGAACTGCACGATCTATCGCCACGTGATGAAATACTAGAAGCGAACATGTGGCCTAATCAAGAGAGTGACACGTGTCACATTCTACCTGACCTTTCAATAATCTAAATGCTCAAAACTTACTGACATGTTGCACACATTCCATGTGTGCATGTCATCCCAGGTGACATCCACAAGCCACATCACTTCAGAAATTCCAGGGTCCACATCACCTCTTAGTGACGTCATTGTGCCCCATCACTTCGGCTCTTTGGACATCAGGACTTCAGGATTTTCCATGCTAGCACACTTCAAATTATCCTGAACTTCACATTCCCAAACTGGACAATATTTCATCATGTGTCCTCCTCGATCAGACGACTAAGATTCACTTCAGGTCTTCACCCGAAGTCCATGGATCTACACTGCATGTCCTCCTTAATCTGATGGCTACGATTTCTTCGAGTCTCCGAACTTCAGAAATATCAAATTTCAAAACTTATCTGGCCCCACTGGCTTTTATCCGAAGCCATGGATCTGGTGAAGCATAGCTCTTGGCAGATCAATGGTTGATACCCTCTCGTATGATCAGACGGTTGAGATTTACTTCGCCTCTTCGGCTCTCCGAGCTCTTGGAGTCTCAAATCTCAACTAAAAACCTCTCGAACTAATTCCTCTGGAGTTACTAATCTTCTAACAGGTAACCTCTTGGAGATTGACGGTCAGGATCTACTTCGGATGATCCGACAATCGACATTTACTTCGGGTCTCCAGCTCTCCGGGCTTCGAGAATTTTAACTCTCAACTTCTCCTCGCTCGCTCTTTCCCAGAGTGATTTCACCCAAAGAACACAACCAGTTGATGTGTGTCCTCTTATGGATCGACAGTCCCTAGCTACTTCAACTATTTGGAGTTTTGATTTTCGATCTCTAACCTGTCACATCACTGCATGCCTTTCAATTTGTGGGTGCATGTATCCGTGGTTTGGAGTAACCCACTTTTTTCCCTGTAATTCTCCTAATGATGACACATAACCCCTTGGGGAAACCATAGTTTGGATTGTGGGACCACCTTGGGAAATTATCTCCCATGCAACTCATTTCCCTGCAATGTCTAATGTTCTTTGATCTCTCTCTCCCATGGGATCTGAAGGTTGTTACCTTAACCCTTTCTTCCTTTTCATCGGATGACCCCTATTCACCTGTCCTCCAATCCAATGATCCCAAATCTCTCTTGATCCTACAGTGGCGATTGCTCCCGAATTCAAAGGGGACGGTCACCATCCTTTGAACCCCTTACATGGGTCTCTGATATTCTATCTCCCATGTAGATTCTACAACACCACTACTCCTGAGATTTTCAACTCCACGGTCATATTTCAATCTTGACCCCGAGACTCTAACCAGCAGACCCGGCCCATACCGGCCCGGTGTTTCAACCAGAAGCTCTGATACCAAACTGTAACATACCCAGCCACCCACAGGATAGGGTACGCTACCTTCAAGCCTTCCCTTGGAATTCTTTCTCTTACCGATACCTTTTTAAAATTTAAGGATGCATAAAAGAAAAGACTTTAACGACATGCAAAGCAATATCCAACAAGCATGCATAGTCTAAAGATTCGATTAAACGATAATTAAATATACACAGTGGAAATACATTCATATACATGTAAATGATACCATAACAAAGAGCACTTATATTTATGAAATATGACACCAACTGGATGCAGACCAAGGACGTTCCACCCAACCGTAGACACTATTGTTCCAAATATCAACAACAATGTCACCCCTGATCCAGGGCTATGAAACCACAAGGATGGTTCTAGAGTGTTACTTGGCTTCCCAAACCATTCATCACCCAATCTCTCACAGGCTTCGTAGCTCTCACAAAAATCCAAGAACCCATCTCTCTTATACCCAACTTGCACTACCTAAGAGAAAGGACCTCCACCCTTCTTTGCCATGCAGTCCCTGAGACAATCCTTCTCCTTAATTCAGGATTCAGCGCAACTAGTCCATAATCTCAATGCTGGAACTCTCAGGACTCACAACTGTGAGCAACATTAGACATAGGCCAATTCATCTCAGACATGCGACCTAAGGTCATGGCTGGATCACACCAGCGACCACTACAGCCAACTATCTCGTGGATAATCTTCAGCAGCTCGTCTCCCTTTCCCCAAGCCAATATGCAGATGACAGATGGAGCAATGAACGGGTAAGTGGGTGCATGGAGGTGCATGCATGAAAGTGCATGAGGGATATAATGGTTCGAATGTAGAAGTGAAGGAGAAAACGAGCCAACGACCAACCCCCACATCATACCAAAGGTGGGTTTAAGTAACTTCATGGGGAAATCAAGAACCTCCTGGGATTCCCCAAGAAGCTCACGTAACCGATCCCCTCCCTTAGACAAAAAGGGGTAATTAGAATAGGAATAAACACTTATCCCCTCAAGCCCCCTCTCTTATGGAATCATAGCCCCCTATAACTCTAGTCCTTATCCGTCTAGTAGCCATCCATGTATTTATTATTAATAATGATAAAAACATTACATGTCTTGGGAACACTCACCTCTTAATAATTGTTTGGGCACTCTAGCCTCTCAACATTGTAACAATACATTATTTAAAATGGTGGTTCAAAACCTAGGGTGTTACAAAAACGAATTAGATTAAGAAGTTATAATTGACATATACACAATAATTAAAATTGATAAATACATGCAATAAAGAAACAATTGTGAATTCTAAATAAACAACAAGATGAAAAAAATATATATATTGATATACACAGTCACCCAAACCACTGGTGGGCCCCCCAATAGGTCGTGGCTACACTCCAACAAGAAAATGTAGGTGCTAAATCAACGCAATACTATCATTAATCATAAAAATAGAGTCTAGAACAAAATTGCAAATAATATATGTATTAAACAATAAAATTCGTGTCTTCAGTCGTACCACAAGTAGTGGTATTTATAGATGATTACATCTTGAGAGGTCGACCATTGGAAGGCTTGAAATCCTCTAAAAACAATAAACTCATTAAATGAGTTCGAACAACAACATCTTCTAGTAATTATGTGAGCCACTCAACGATCACTATAACTTCCCAAACTGAGGTGTGTCGATCTCTGTAATTGGAGGCCACGAGGGGGCACAAAACCCAAATCCTCGATTCATCCACCAAAGCATCGATGTACCAACCGCTAGCTCCAATGCGCTCTAAGTTTCATATCGCGTTCCAGATGGAGTGTTGGATCACGTGCCAGATCAAGTGTTGAATGAAGTGTTGGAAGAGGTATCAGATGGAGGATCAGACCGTGATTTCACCCTGTTGCAAGCAAACTGTTCATTAGATCTTCATAAACATCAAACTAAGCTAAATTGATCAGAAAACCATTACAAAAACACCAATTATACATATTTGATGCGAATTCATGGTGAATTGATATATAAACCTTTCAGAATCCTTCAAAATGGCTAATATGAATCATATCATATGTAATACCACATGCAAAAAGGATTTGATCATCAAAAGAAAATAATCAAAACATGAACCCAAGATTACCCCCATGCCTAAGGATTTGTAGGTCCCTCTGCAAACAAAAATGAATCGCCCGACATAACTACACTCGTGAAGGAGGGGGTGGATTGGCTTTAGAAGATTCTCCCTCTTGTCCTATAGATTTTTTATTGGGCATTTTACGATGTTTCAATTGCATCCGAAGGCTGCGATTGGTGGTGGTTATTTGATCAATGAATCGTTGGAGAGAATTCACTTTTTCTTGCAATACCGCATTGTCATGATGTAGATGCCTATCCATAGTTTTTCTCTCTTCCAACTGTTGAATCAACTGAGTATTTTCTTGTTGCAATTTTTCAATAACTGGGGTATGATCATATGGTTCAAAAGAAGAGGGCTTGGATCCCTTGATAGATGTAGAAGGTATATCAACTTTCGAGGCTGATGTAGGTATCTGGGAGGTAGGAGTAACAGAGTGTTTGTGAGAGGGAATAGGTTTAGATTTTACTTTTTTATTAGGCTCAAACTCTTCTCCAGAAACTTCTCTTAGTATTTTATGGGGGCTTTCAAGATTAGTAGACAATTGGATAAGATCTGAAGTGCTTGGAGGTTTTACATTAGGTTTTCCACTTGCACTTCGGGTACTTCTTCGAAAATATTCCCCTTTGAACCGATTGGATCATGTTCTATTTGTAGGGATTGAAGGGAAGTTTTTCTGAAATGCATCTTGTAACTTCTTAGGTTGAGGATCAATGGGAGTTGAAGGCAATGGGGAATTGTCAACAGGATTTTTGGTTTTCTTTCCTGATGAGGTTACAGGGGAATCAACAATTTTCTTGGCCTTTTGTTCAAACAAAGATATAGTTTGAGTTGGTGGGTTTGTATTCTTTGGAGAATGAGGCTTAGATGGAGTAAAAACCCCTAAATCAATTGATCTCTTGTTGGTCTTGACTGTGATATTGGGGTTTGAGAATTGGTAAAGGAATTCATCCCATGTCTTTCTTTGTTTTGTTAGCTCACTTATGACAAGCAATTTGATGAGGTCATGGTGGAATAGATTGTTGTTAGGTTTGGCCAAATTTTTACGCACTTGGGAAGACATTTTCTCAATACTTTTCAAGAAGTAGAAAGGAAAACACAGGGGCTTATTAAATTGGAAATGGGCTAACAGACAAAAATGATAAGCATTGAACACGGAGTACCTACCTTCACAAGTGATAAGTCTGGTAATTACGATTAGGGGATTAATAAATTCATCCTTGATCCATTCTTTGGAGTACCCTTTATCTCCAGAAACATTTTGAAATTTAGGCATGAATACTTTGTTGTAGCTTGGCCATGGAAATTCATGGTGTTTGAACCATCGATCCCCAACCTATGGGAATTTTGTGGCTGAGGAAATTGACTCCTCAGATACCAAGAAGGCCAAAGAACCCATGCGCATCAACCTCCCATTGAACCGGAGAGTGAATTGCAATGACACACCATCGTCGTGGCCCTGCAGAATAGCCAAGAATGGTCCCCACCCTGCTCGAAGGAAAATATCTCTACACTCTACAAATTAGGGAATGGCCAGAAGCTCGGCATAGGAGGAAGGTTCATAGTGTTTAGGCATGGTTACATCGTGGAGGATGAGAAAAAGAATGGAATTGGGTAGAGGGTGAGCATGAAACAGTAAGAATGGAATCGCAATTGGGGAAAACACTTGATTTTTAATGTGATTGAGGTGGAAACGGTTGAATTCGTGAGCGAATTCATCACACACGATTTCCATGTGTGAATACGATTATGCAGCATTTGAATTTCAAATGGTTTACTTTGGAGGAAATTGCAATTATGTGTGAATTAGATCAATGTCCAAGTCTTCGACTTGGACATTTGATCATAAAAATGCATTAAAAGTTTTAATTTAATTATCAACGTGAATTTTAAAAACATACCATTCAATTAATCTTAAATTACCAGTGAAACAAGTGTATCAATTCGAACGTTCCTTTTTTTTCATGGAATCATGGTTATTTATAGTATATGTATACCTCATCTTATCCTTCATATGGCACTTCATCTGGTCATCTAGATGGCACCCCATCCGATCTTCCAAATGGCACTCCATATGGCACTTCATACCGTACTCCTATGCAAGTAGAAATTATCCCCATTATAATGGATGTTCACCCATAGCACTCATCTTGGGAATTTTCGGACAGTCATGGTGAATAGCAGCATGGACAAGATAAGTGTGAATAGAATGATCCACTGTTAATTGCCTTGTCATCGTTCTTGTAACATTATAAAACAACTTGTTCCTTTTTTAAATAACGTGTTCCTCTATTCATAGGTGTGTAAGAAAAATATGTAGTGAGTGTTTAACAGTCTGTAATTGACACAAAGAACTAGTTAAGAAGTCTTTCATTAAAAAATGTACAACAAGATTATAAAACATAGTGATTTTAGCTGCATAGAATTTAGCATTTTAATAAAAACAATTGTTGATATAATTAGCCTAGAATATCGTGAAAATAATATAATCAATTTTTTATAGAGATTCTACTTCCTCTTCTCATGGATTGTAATATAGATAGGCAGTGTTTATCATTTTTCAACTCAGGAAACCCCTCCCCCACTCCTAACTACTATGACATCTCACAATAAAAAATGTAGGGAACCAATCAACTCTCCCAATAGCCTAAGATTCACAGCTTTCCAAGTGTAGATATAAATTTCACACATTAGTCTAATGAGACGGTTAAAGTATGGCCCCACTTGTAGGAAATAACATCCTACATATAGTTAAGAAGAGGTAAGTGAGGGAGTCTTATGATAATCTTAAATCTAGATCCCAATCAAAGATTTATGGAGTTCATTGACCTTTTCTTAACCATGCGTACTTGTTTTCATCTTTGTCTACAAGAAATGTCGTACATCAGGACAAGTTTAAAGATTTAGGAATTTTATTTAGTGTTCGTCAGATCATCACCCTCACTAGGTAGAATGCCCCACTACCAGGAAGCTTGTTCATTACTTCAACAATTTTACCTATTCATACCACAAGCTGGTACCCGCTACCAGCAAACCTGTTCATTATCCTGACGGGTTAGCCTCTTACACCCTTTTATTGCAAAGACTGGTCCACCATCTTTTAATACTTTTATATGAAGATTTATTTTTGCAAGAAGATGGGGAGACAACTCTAAAATGTTTTTTTATTTAAGATTGGGATGGTATTTATGTTAGAGGATGACTCTTATTTATGTATTATTTATATATTTTCCTAATGTAAGGGGTACTTAAATGGAAATAGCCTATCTAAAGATATGGTATACTCAATAATTTTTAGTGTGTAGTGGATGGTACCATTGGAAAAGAACAGAAAGGTATATTCAAGATTGACTCACTTTCTTCTTTTTTCAAGTTATAGTGATGTTTCCATGGCTAACCACTCATTAGACATGCCTGCTACTCTTTCATAAAGATACTTACTCACCTACTCAGGTTTCTTGGGGAAATTGTACGAGTAACCTCTAGGTTTGATAGACAAGGTGTCACTTCCTTATATCCTCTAATGGTGGAGGTTAAGAGAAAATGCCATTAAAGATGCCTTGAGAAAAAGGAAGATAGAAATATTTCAAAAATATGGCTAATTCACAGCAAGTCATTATTCAATTAATGCTTAAGCAATTAACAAGGTTCAAATATAGAAATATCTTTTTTCAAAGGAAAATACTTATGTTTTTGTCTCCTTGAAATTGTCCACTCGTGGTGAAATAAATACCTGCAGAAATCTCTAGAATTGTTTATCAACAAAAACACACTTCAAATTATTTACATATGTACAATCATAATTCATAAAAAGTTTCAAGAACAGGGGGAGGGAGAAGAAACTTCCCCATCTACTAAGTCCAATGCATTGTCAGTTGACATGACCTGTAGAAACTATTCTTTGAAAATGGGTCTGTGGTAAAGTTTGAGTCAGTGTCCATTCACTATGAAAGAGACTTGCACCATCAATTGTTTTAATCTTAACAACCCCATTATTATATATGGTAACTAACTCATAAGGACCCAACCACCGAGCGGTAATTTTTCCTTTAAAAGTTTTAAATTAGCAGTCAAACAAGAAAGCCCAATCACCAAGTTGGAATTGTTTCTTCTTAATAAATTTTTCATGCCACTTGCTCCTCTGGTTTTGAACTAAAATTGTTCATTGGATAGCATCTTTCCTAATCCCATCCAACTTTTTTAATTGTAGGGCTTGTTGTTTATGTACCTCATCTAGGTTTAATCCCGATTGTGTGGAAATACGGAGAGTCCTTACTTGGAAAATTCTGTTGGTAGAAGTACTTGTTTTCCATACACTAGCTCGTAGGGGGTATGCCCAATGGTGTTTCTCCAAGTGGTATGATATGCCCAAAAAGCCTCTGGAATTCTATCAAGCCAATCCCTATGGTGTAATTGAACAGTCTTGGTTAATATAGTTTCCAAAACTTTATTTTTGGACTCTACTTGACCATTAGCTTGCGGGTGATATGGATAAGACTTGCAATGCTTGATCCCATATTTCTTCGTTAATTCCTTCATCAACTTGGAAGTGAATTGGGTGCCCTAGTCTGTAACAATTTCATGAGGAACACCAAAGCAGGTAAAGATGTCTTCATAAACGAATTCAACAACAGATTTTTCAGTGGCCCTAAATAAGGATTTTTCTTCTACCCACTTGGTGACATAATATGTACAAACAAAAATATAGTTCTTCTTACGAGACATGGGTGAAATTGGTCCTACAAAATCAAGGGCCGATTTTTTGAAAGGTTCTATCATAACTTGGGTACGCAAGGGAATTTCATCAGCTAATGTGGGTCTTCCTATCCTTTGACAATTATCGCAACTCCTCACATATTTGGAAGCATCCTTAAAAATGCTAGGCCAATAGTAACTTGAATGTAACACCTTTTATGTTGTACGTTTGTTGGAAAAATGGCCACCACATGGTCCATCATGACAACTTTGTAGGATTTATGGTATCTCATCTTCTCAGACACATCTACGAATAATCAAGTCTGGTCCAGTACGAAAAATGTTATGACCAACCTAGGAGTAGTTATCAGTTTGTGTGATAATTCTACTCTTTTCATGAGGTGACAAATGAACTGGAAACTTCCTAGTAGCCAAATAATTTTCCATTTATGCAAACCATGGGGTATTTAAAGAGAGGGAAAAGAAATTCTCATATGGAAAACTATCATCAATAGGAATATCATCATCCTCATGCTTTATGCATGAAATAAAATCAGCTACTAAATTCTCCTTTCCAGGTCGATCAAGGATGGGGATATTGAACTGTTGCAATAACAGGAGACACCTAGTCACTCGGCCATTGGAAATAGGTTTATTCATGAGAAATCTAATGGCAGAGTGATCTATATGTAAAAATAATTTGTATCCTATGATATCATGGAGAAATTTATTGATGGCATGGCCCAGTGGCAAGAATTCCTTTTCAGTAACTGTATATTTTAACTCAGCAGGGGACAAATTCTTACTCACAAAATAAATGGCATAGGAATGATGGTGTTATTTCTTCCCTAATACTCGTGGTGATGTATCGGAGGCATAAGTGGATATGTGAAATGGAAGGGCCCAATTGGGTCCCCTAAGAACTAGTGCCATAGATAATTTATCTTTCAGAGTTTAAAAGTTGGTTTGACACTGGTCAGTCCAAATAAAATCAACATCTTTTATCAACAATCCAAACATGGGTGCAACAATCTTTGTGAAATTTTCAATAAATTGTCGGTAGTATCAGGCATGTCAAAGAAATCTTCTTACCTATTTTTGAGTCTTGGGGGGTGGAAGTTTGACGATTACCTCAATCTTAGCAGGATCCACTTTAATCCCTTCAATTGAAACACAATGTCCTAAGACTACTCCTTCAGTCAACAACATTTTACATTTTTTATGACTTAAGGATAGGTTCATTTCTTGACATCTGATAAGGAATTTATCTAGATTATCTAGGGATTCCAAGTAAGTATTGCCATATACAGTAAAGTCATGCATGTATACTTCCACACAATCATGAATAATATCAGCAATTATCCCTGGTACTTCTCGTTGAAATGTGGCAGGAGCATTACACAAACCAAATGGTAAGACCCTATAGGCATAGGTGCCCCAAGGACAAGTGAAAGTAGTATTGTCTTGATCCTCAGGTGCTATGAGAATTTGGTTGTACCCTCTATATCCATCTAGGAAGGAGAAGTATTTCTTCCCTGACAAGGTATCCAAGACTTGGTCAATGAAAGAAAGGGGAAAATAATCCTTTAGAGTGGCCCTATTAAGTTCCCAAAAATCAACACAAATTCTCCATTTCCTGGTTACTTTCTTTGGAACCACTACAAGAGGGGATACCCATTTACTGTAAGAGATCGGATAAATAAATCTGAAATTCAATATATTTTGTATCTCCTCTTTTACTATATCCTTGAGTGTCGGGTTCATCCTCCTATGGGGTTTCCTAACACGTGTTACTTCTACCTAGGTATATATGTGATGAATGCATGTATCAGGGTGTATACCCTTCATACCAGTGTATTCCCAGGCAAATTCCATTATTGTTCTTTAAGTACATTTACTAATTGTTTTTGTTGGTCCGCATCTAGTCTGAAATTTATATGTAGTAATTTCCCTAGACTAATCTCATAGGGCATGGTATAAGATGTGGAAGACTTATCTATCACAAAAAAAAAGATGTGGAAGAAAATTTTTATGGGTCCAACTGTTCCTAAAATTCTTCCTCGAACATGTACTCAAATTGGGGAAACGATTGTGTAAAATCAACACACGTGATAGCAAAAATAAACTGGTTTAGCACATTTTCCATTGTTTGCTCCTGAACTGCCCAAGAATGATCACTCGACAACACGGGTTCTTCCCAGTCCTCATTATCATATGGACATTCAAGCCAACATATATTCTCCATGATAGGTTGATTTGGTGGGTATATGGTAAGCTTTTGTATAGAAAGTCCATTTGAGATGGTCATTTCACCTTCTCTACAGCCAATAAATGCATTGGTTGTGACCAACCAAGGTCTTCCCAAGATAACAGGATTCCCTTTAGTAGGATCTTTTGAATGAATGAGAAGAAATTATATTGGGTATTCCCATGAGGCTAATGTAACTATGATATCATCCAAGATTCCTTCAAGTATAACCTTTGTCTTATCTGCTAATTCCAAAATAGTTGGGGTCGATCTAAGAAGAGGTTTTAACTGTAATTCCTCCAAGGTAGTAATAGTCATAACATTAATGGCTTCCCCTAGGTCTATGAGAGTGTTTCCGATGGGAACCTTATTAATGGTTATTGTTACTACGAGGTTCCCTAGGTTCCCATATTTTGCGAACCTAGGATGTTCTAATATGTATTCAGAGAATTATCCTATAAAATGTATTGTTGGAAGATCCTTATGCTTCCTACCTAGCTTCTTGATACACAATTCTTTGACCACCTTACTATAAATTGGAATTTCCTTTATGGCCTGTAACAAGGGAATTTTGACACAAATATTCTTCAATTAATTCAAAATGTCAAATTCCAGTCGGGTTGCAGGTTTCTCAATCACTAATCTTTCTAGTTAAGGAGGGGCTTTTGTAATCTGTGAAGATTCATTTTGGGGAAGCTTGGGTTCATGGTATTTAGGAATGATAACATATTCCCACTTAGTTTCATCCATGGATTTTTAGGAAATTTCATCTTCTTCTTCTTCCTGGATGACTATTGAAGGCCTCTGTCTATCCAGAAATTTTCCCAACCTTAATTTAATCTCATTCAATTGAACATGAGAAATAACATACGTCGGGAAGGACTGCATCTCAACATTGTTAAGAGGTTGAGTTGGTTTTTTATTGGGTTTGGGAACTGGTTGTGTCAATAATAATGTCGATCTTGGGGAGCTTGTATTCTAGTATTTCTAGGGTTGTTGTGGAATAGGAGGTAAAGGTGGGGGGAAAAAACCTGGAAAAAGTTGCGGGATGTTTGGTGGAAACTGGTGGTAAGGATAAGTGGGCATAGGGACAGGTAGATCTTGAGTGTTTCCTTGGATATTCCCTCCTCTCCATCCTTGTAGACAAGGATGGTGATACTGTGTAGACCAGTTTTTCCAATTTTGTGAGTTCCACTGTTGTGGTTGTTGATAATAGGGTGGAACTTGGGGTGGTAGATCCTGGTATGTAGGCTGACTCCTAGGCTACCATGGCCTCCTAGGTGCATAAGAGGATTCCCCAGGATCCCCACTTATGTAAATGGCTAATAAACCAGGAAGTGATGGGCATTTTTCAGTTGGGTGGTCTTTAGTGCAGAAGCCACAAACTGAAATATTATATAATGGGAATTCCCTTGAGGAATGCTTCCTCCTACATCTTGGAAAAAATATGCACATTGTTGCATTTTACTCCTCCTATTTCTTTTTAATATTTAGGGTGTCCAACTAAGAACCTATTTTACTTAAGATATTGGTTTTGGAGTCCTCTAGTAGGTTTCCTATATCTACCCTTGTGATACCACCTAAACTAACTATTTTTAGGTTTCTACTATAAGGATCCATAACACTCTTATCCGTTTTGTCTCTACTCCTCGAGTAATTCCTACACATTTCACAGATCTTAGTAAATGGTTTATGGGAGATGTCACCCAATGCCATCAATTTAAGTGTCTCTAGTTATTCTTCTAAAATACCTTTAAGGAAAAGAGTTTGGAATGCATCATATGGGAGGTCATGGTACTTCAATTTTTGTGAGATATAAGAAAATCGTTCCATGTAATCCTCGAGACTCTCATCCTCTAAATGTTGGATATTAAAAATATCATTATGTGAATCCTTGGACTTGCAGTAGTCTTGGTATTTTTTAATAAATATAGCTTTCATGTCTTCCCAAGACCTAATACTGGACTCTCCCAAACCCATGAAACATCTTAGTGCAAAATCCTTGAGGGTGGAAGGAAAAAGTTTTAGTTTCTTGGAATCTTGCAAGTAATTGTAGCTCCTACACAAGATTTCCAACTCAAATAGGAAGGTATGCAGGTCTTCATTGATTTTACCATAAAAGGTGGGCGGTGCCGAGTGTGGAATGTTTTCATGTTGACATTATGTGTGGTATCCAAAATTGGAAACCCAAAGGTGGTTTCTATTTGGTTTCCAAATTCTTCTCCCTCATCGTGTCTTACATGGTTGTGATCCTCCTAATCATCCATACTGGTTTGGTTTCCAAGGAGAGAGTACCTAAATGGTTTTATCCTTGAATATAACAAATTATCCCAAGGTTCTTTTCCAGGAAAGGTTTCCCTTCAATGGGAAGATTTATCTATTGTTTGGATGCTTGGGACTTTACTCAAGCTGGTGGAAACTATTGGTGCCAAATTTTCTGTTTCGACTTGGGAAACAATTATCTTGGTTGAACTGCCAAAAAGAGTATTCCCCTGTTCAGGGTCAATGATATCTACAAAGTTAGATTCCCCTGATGGTGGTGAAGAAGAAAAGTTTGTGTTGGCTGGTTTTGATGAAGGCCTGAGTGGTCTTGCCTCCTATCCCACTACTATTTATGTTTCAATTTTCTTCTCTATAGTGCTCCCGATTTTGGTCTCTTCAGAGACTGCTTTAGCTCTTTGGGTTGAGTTAACCCCTATTTTTCAGTATCGATCTCCAGAGTTTATGGGAGGAGTGCTCCTTCCCCCCAAAAGGTTAAAAGGAACCTTAATCATAATTTTTGGTTTGTTTTTAATGTATCTTCCCTTTGGGTCCCTAGGTTTGTTCATGAAAGAAAATAAAAAGAAAAATAAAAACTACCATTAGGTTTGGGGGACCCTGCTATAACATATGCACAGGTTCTTAACTCTCGTATTAAAGTCCCCCCACCACCAAAATGATGCTAAGGTTCAGAAATGATCTACTCCCTAACTATTTCCTACCTTAAGACAACTCCCCGACAGTGGTGCCAAAAATGATGGGTATTCTATATGCACTAATTCCCTCAATTAAATTGTCAAACCGGGGTAAGTAAACTTAGATTTGTGGCATTGCATGAGCCAAGGCAGGAAGGATTGTCTAACTAAGGAGATCGTCTACCCTAGGGATCAACGCTTTATCAATTTGCTTTCTGAAGAGATGATTTTTCAATTTTAGTTAATTAACAAATTCTATGTAAAGAAACCTTCAATTAATGATCTTTAACCAATTCTAGAATTATGAACTATTTACCCTAAGAAACTTTAAACAATGAATTTATGGACTATTTCTAAATAAGCAAATAGCAGTCTATTTTAAAGCTAGTTAATCTATTCAATCTCTTTTTAAGTAAGCAACAACAAGTAAGCTATTTCTAAGTTATTTGATCTATTTATCTCTGAGAAAGTATCAAGTAAACAACTAATCTATCAAAACTATTTTGACAAGTGAACTCTATTCTTAAAAATAACTCATAACTATTTCTATTTCGTGAAGAATAAATTTAAATCTACTTAATCAAAAGTAAACGTGTTATGACTGTATTCAAATTCTAATTGATCAAAACTATTTCTAGCTTGCAGTAAAAGGAAAGAAAGTATTCAAAGGTGATGATTGTGTCTACGGTGTCGAATAACATCACGATGTCATCACACTATTAGTGACAGTTTAAGAGGAATTAGTTCAATGTTGACTTTTACAAAGAAATGGAAAGTATGAATAAGGCAATCTAAGGAAATTTTTTCCATCATAGAAGAAACACAAAGTATTTTTGGAATCTATGTGATCTCTAAACTTTATACATCAATCATCCATGGTTAAAATCACTCTTATTCAAATTTATTACTTCAAGCAAATCTATAAACTCATGAACTCATGATTAAAAATCCTAATTCGAATTCACTCTGTGCAAACTTCTAATTCTTGATCAATGTCAACTAGAAATTACAATTCAAATTCATAACTGAGATTTCATTATCTAAACTGAACTAATTGTATCATTAAAAATCATATTTCGAAATTAACCAAAATACTTTTAGAAATCATAATCCAAAATCTATTTCTATCCTATCATGCTAAAGAAAAATCAATAAACAAACAAGACCTACAAAGAATAATTTAAATGGCAATTAAATCTATCTCAATTAAAGCTATCAAAACTTAAAAGAACTATTCTGTCAAAGCTTACAAATAAACCAATCTTAAACTAATTCTTTGTCTACACTAATGCTCTGTCTAAGTTAATGCTTTGTCTAAACTAATTCTCTGACGAAACTAATGCTCTGTCTAAACCAATGCTTTGTCTAAGTTATCAAAACCAAAGTAATTAATCAAGACTTCAATGAAACTATCTAAATTAGTATCCTATAGGATGATTTATAGCTAAGAAGAAAAAAGACACAATTCTGCAATTAACCAGCTCCTACAATCTGGAAACAACACATAACCATGGATGTCTTTATATGATCTACACAATTCAATCAAGCAATATGCAATTACGGAAAATGAACTAGATTAATAAGTTATAATTGACATATACACAACAATTAAAATTGAGAAATACATCCAGTAAAGAAACAATTACGAAATATAAATAAGAAACAAGATGAAAACAATATATATATATATATATATATATATATTGATATACACAGTCACCCAGAGCACCGGTGCCCCACCGCCCCCACCCCCCAACAGGTCGTGGCTACACTCCAACAAGAAAACGCAGGTGCTAAATCAACTCAATACTATCATTGATCATAAAAACAGAGTCTTGAACAAAATTGCATATAATGTCTGTATTAAACAATAAAATTCTTGTCTTCAATCATGCCATAGGTAGTCGTATTTATAGATGATTATAGCTTGAGAGATCGACCACTGGAAGGGTCGACCTCCTATGAAAACAATAAACTCATTAAATGAGTTCTAACAACAACATCTTCTAGTAATTTCATGAGCCACTCAGCGATAACTACAACTGCCCAATCTGAGGTGTGTCGAGCTTTGTAGCTAGAGGCCACGAGGGGGCACAAAACCCAAATCCTTGATTCATCCACCAAAGGACGCCAATGTACCAACCACTATCTCCAATGTGCTCTGAGTGTCAGATCGCGTGCTAGATGGAGTTTCAGATTGCGTGCCGGATCAAGTGTTGAACGAAGTGTCAGAAGAGGTACCAGATGGAGGATCAGACCATGATTTTCCCCTGTTGCAAGCAAACCATTCATTAGATCTTCATAAACATAAAATTGAGTTGAATTGATCACAAAACCATTACAAAAACACCAATTATACATACCTGATGAAAATTCATGGTGAATTGATACATAAACCTTTGAGAATCCTTCAAAATGGATAATATGAAGCATAGTATATGTCATACCACATGCAAAAAGGATTTGATCATCGAAATAAAATAGTCAAAACACAAACACAACACTACACATGTTTATTTCATCTTCTGCTATGTTTGAATCTATACTTGCATCTTCTATTTGATTTTGAATTTGTTCAGTAACCCATTTTAGTGTGCAATATTTTCCCTGTTCTCCTTGCTTCTAACACTTATTCTCTCTTTTTATCATACAAATCAATCCATTTGTTCATAAAGTCCATGTGGTACTGAATGAACTTGTTGAGTATATCACTTTCATATACACCTATTACATGTCAACATGTTTATTTCAAACTCCAAATGTTATGTTGTTAATTTGACAAATAAATTACAGAGCACATTAATTATTGCAAGAAAAAAAACCACAATGATCATGAATTTACTTACTAATTTATACTTGAACACCATTAGATTGTGGATTTTCTCCATCAATAATAATATCTTATGCTCATTCTTCATCCTAGAAGCGTGGCCCATCTTCAAAATCCTTACCAAGGAATTCACATAGGAAGAAAATTGCTTCATTCAATGCATACCTTTCATTCATACAACCCTCTGGATGTGCCTTTTTTCGGACATATCTTTTTAGATTTTTCATATACCTATCAAAGAAAAATATCCACCTCATTGATATGACACCTGCCAAACTTGGTCCATGAAACTTGTAAGGATCTCATTCTCAAATACACATACAATTTCTGCAATTTCCTTCTTCCATTTTGGTACTCCACATTCGTGGATCTCCTTGGAGGTCACCCACCTAATATAAGAATAGTAAACTAGTATGAACCTTTAGTGAAAAATTAAAATGGAATATAATATATCTATGTCTCTCACACATGAACATTTCATACCACATACCTTGTAAATGTTGACAATCAACTTATGACATTCGTTAAGTCAATGATAAGACATGAATCCCCCCTAATTTCCAATGGAATGACATGCTTATAGGGTCTTTACTTAGTGAAAATGTGACATAATTCCTGTGTTCATGGGATATTAAAGAATACCCCTAATTTCAATAGATATTGATAAATACCTCCCAAAATCATTTTCTTGACCCCCCCTCCCAATATATCTTTCCAATAAAAGAAACCTCTATTTTAACTAGATACACATTTTTACACCCCCCAATAACTATAAACCCCTTGAGCCCCCACATCCCCTCCTAATACATGTCAGGTTGTTATATTCTTTGTATTGAAATTCTAGTCAAGGTGAATCGACTGACGGTCGAAGTCAAGGTGGATCGACAACAATTCAAAGGTTGAGAGAGTCGACTGGGTAAAGTCAAAGTCAAATATATTGATGGCAAGTGAACCGACAAGAGGTTTAAGTGCGCATGTGAGATGACCAAATGGAGACCAAATGAAGGTCGACTGATAGTCGACTGGTAAACCCGACTTGGAGTCGATTGTAACTGAATCACAGGATTTACGGGATTTGTAGTCAATGTTATGCATGGATCTATAACCATTTTTGGGCGCCAATATTTAGGGTTTTTGATGTTGTAAATACTATAAAGAGGTGTGTTGTAAGGCTGTAAAGTTTTTTATTTTTGTTGCAGTTATTTTTGTTGCTACTATTTTTAGGTAATCATAGAATGCACTTTTGAAGGTTAATGCATGTGTAAGTGTAGGTTGTTAGCTATGCATATGTAAGCCGAATTGGATACATGGTTGTTCTTGCCTATGAAAGAGGGTATGATATTGATTGTGTCTTAGTTGTGGACCAAGTTTAGACATGTAACCTATTATTCTAAATGAATAAGACAACAAGAGAGAAGAACGCTCAAAGGAATGTTGGTTTTCTTGGTCAAGGGTTTCTAGGGAAAATCTCAGTGTACTATTTGATTTCTTGTGTCATTAGCTTTCTTGATTAAATTATTCTTATCTCCTTCTAAGATTAGTGTGGAAGTGTCCTTCATTTCTTTACATGTAGTATCAGAGCTTAGGTCTACCCTGACAAGTGATTTATCAAAGTGGTGTAATTATTTGGTGAGTATCAAATCTTGATTTGTAGATCTTGAATCTAAGAACTAAACCCTAGGTACAATAAGAGTCGTAAGTCATAAATTGTGTTAAAGATCATGGTAAATAATCGAAAGCAATTATAGAATAGAGATAGAAAGATCCAATGGCCAAAATTTTGAGCTTTGGAAGCTTAATATGGAAGATCTTTTTCTAGTTCGAGAATAATGGACAACGTTCTATCCAGGTACCCAACCGATAGGTATGTTGACGAAAGAATGGGAGAAACTCGAAAGAAGAGAAAGAAGAATGATTTGGATTTCTCTCAAATATTTGGTGCTACTAGATATATCGGGTCAAGATTCAACCAAGAAACTATGGGACAAGATGGGAAGATTATACCAGTTGAAATCTCTAGTAAATAAGTTATTTCTCAAAAAGAAATTGAATCTTCTGAGGATGAGTCATGGACGTTTGGTGACTGAGCATTTAAATGCATTTAATGCCATGTTAAGTCAATTATCATCTATGGATATTAAGATAACTGATGAGGAGAGGTATATCATCCTATTATGTTCTTTTCTAGACTCATGGGATAGCTTATTCATGGGTATTAGGAGTAATACAACCACACTAGTGCTAGAGGACGTGGTTTCTTCTCTGTTTTCGAAATAATGAGAAGAAATAAAATGGAAGGATCGACCAAATATGCTTTGGTAGTGAGAGGTAGACCGGTATACAAAGATAAAGGAATATTCTCCAATAGAAATTTTAAGTCGAAGAGTATATCTAAATCCCCCGTTCATTCAAAATGAAAATGATGGAAATGTGGTAAATATGAGAATTATAAAAAGGATTGTAAGTCGAAGGAAACATAAGTCAGTTCTAGATCCAATGAGAAGTAGTCAACTGAGAGAAGGATGACCTCGAACAAGGGAGGTGATGTGTACATGGTGTCGACCAATACACAATGGGATCAAGATGTTTGTTTGATCGACTCAAGAGAATCCTATCATATGACACCACATAAAGAATGGTTCTGTGAATATGAATGATATGATGGGGGTGATGTGCTCTTAGTGGATGACTCAAAAACTAGAATTGTCGGACGGGGAAGAGTCTGATGGACACTATAGGATGGGAGGAAAATGACCATTCTATGTGTTCTACACATTCCAAGTTTGGAAAGAAACATGATATCTATCAAGAAGATGAGTGATGCAGGTGTGCATACTCTATTTTAGAAGGATTTGTGCAAGATGGTCGGAGGTTCGATGGTTTTAATGAAAGGAGTTTGGATTGGTACCCTGTACAAGTTGTTAGGGAATGTAGAATCAACTCAATGCAACAACATTATTGCTCCTAAAATCGACTCGACTGCAACTCAACTCAACTCGAATTGATTTTGAAACAACTCGACTAGACTCAAGCTAAGTCGGTTCAAATTGACTCAACAAGACATGATGAAATTGGCCTGACCAGGCTATGGCTCAAGAGGATGGGACACATTGGAGAAAAATGGCTTCAATATATGCAAAGAAAAGGTATGGTCGAAGGTTTTCCTAAATCTGGTTTAGAATTCAAATTTTGTGAACATTTCACATATGGGAAACAAAGTCGAGTGAGGTTCCCATCTGGAGAGACAAGGGAAAATGGGATTCTAGAACTTGTGTATAGTGATGTGTTTGGCCTTGTTACAATGCCTTCATTTGGTGGATCCCTATATTATGTCTCCTTCATAGATGATTCTTATAGGAATACATGGATATACTTCATGAGGAAGAAATCATATCTTTTCGAGATATTTAAAGAGTTTAAAGATCTTGTGGAAAACCAGACAAAGAAGAATATTAAAGCGTTGAGAACTGATAATGGTGGTGAATTATGTGGAAATGAATTTGATCAGTTATGTAAGCAGTGTGGTATATCATGAAGAAATACTACACCATATACCCCATATAAAAATGGATTTGTCGAGAGAATGAATAGAACGTTGATGGATAAGGCAAGGAGCATGCTTAGTGGTGTTGGGCTCGCACAATAATTCTGGGCTGAGGAAGTCGAGACTGCAAGATATCTGGTGAATATGTCTCATTCACCATCACTAGTTGACACAACTCCAAATGAGGTATGGTCAGGTAAGAATGCTTCGGTGGCACATCTCAAAGTGTTTGGATGTGATGCATTTGTGCATATTCCCAAGGACAAGAGGAGCAAGTTGGACAATAAGGCAGTCAAATGTATTTTCATTGGATACAAATAAGGTATGAAAGGATATAAGCTCTGGGATCCTAAATCAAGGATAATAGTGTAAACTCGAGATTTGGTCTTCAGAGAAGTTGGAGGTAAGTTTGAGCCTAAGCAAGTTGTTCAGATCAAGAATAATCCTGATACAGTGTGGTTTGAACTAAGAAATGAAGAAGATGATTCAAATGAGAAGAATGAAGCTGAGTAAGAGGTGGAGAAATTTAATCCAGTGATAAGGAGGTCAGAAAGAGAAATAAAACCAGTCAAAAGGTATAGTCCACCAGACTTCCATTCTGCATTCATTTTAACTTCCATTGACGATGAGCCCAAGTCGGTCGTTGAGGCAGTCGACTCAGCATAGGGTAAATTATGGAAGGATTCCATGGTTGAAGAGATGTAATCCTTGTAAAATAATGAGACATGGGATTTACTCAAGTTACCTAGTGGAATAAATCATGTCGGTAGAAAGTGGGTGATCAAGGTGAACATGAATATTGCAGGAAAAGTTCAGAAGTTCAAACCTCGACTGGTAGCGAAAGGATATTCCTAATTCAAGGGAGTAGACTTCGGTGATATTTTTTCCCCTTTTGAAAGACTAAATTCCATTAGAGTATTAATGTCTCTGGTTGCAACATTCGATCTGGAGATAGAAAAAATGGATGAGAAGAGAGTGTTCCTACATGGGGACCTAGAAAAATAAATCTACATGAAAAAGGATGAAGGATTTGCAGTAAAGGGAAAGAAAGAGTTGGTGTGCAAAATCAAAAGATCCCTTTATGGTCTAAAGAATTCACCAAGGATGTGGTACTACAAGTATGACACATACATCCTTAGTTTGGGATTTGTGAGCAACAAATTTGATCACTACACATATTCCAAGAAAGAAGGTGGGAGTTTCATATATGTAGTTTTCTATGTCGATGACTTGTTGCTAATTGGAAACAACATAGACACAATTATAAAGGAGGTGAAGACGAAACTATCCTCCAAGTTTGACATTAAGGATCTTGGTGAAGCTAAATTCATTATGGTAATGGATATTAAGAGAGATTGAGCCGCTAGAAATATTTGGTTGAATAAAAAAAAGTATATTGAAACAGTTCTAAAACGATTCAACATGCAAGATTGCAAACCGATGAAGGTGTCAATTCCTAAAGGAGTAAGGATTATTGTTGAACAATTTCCAAAGGCAGAGGAAGAAATAGAGGACATCGCACATGTCCCCTATGCAAGTGTGGCTGGTAGTCTATTTTATGCGATGGTATGCACTCAAATAGACATTTCCCATTCAGTGGGAGTGTTGAGAAGGTACATGTTGACACCTAGAAAGGAGAATTGGACAATTGTCAAGAGAGTATTTAGGTATTTGTGTGGAATGAAGGATTATGCAATATGATACCAAGGAAAACCTGGAGGTGATAGTGGTAAATTAGATGTACATGGCATTTTCAACACCAGCTGGGATGGAGATCTAGATCAACGAAGGTTGACCAACAAATATTTCTTCAAGATGTTTGGTGAAGAAATAAGCTAGATGAATAAGCAACATGTAGTCGTAGCCTTGTCAACAACATAAACTAAATACATGGCGACCACTCATGGAAGAAAAGAAGCAATATGGATTCAAAGGTTGTGTTCAGGAATTGAGTTTGAGAAGAGAGCTATGAACGTAAGTTGAGATAGTCAAAGAGCAATATTTCTGACAAAGAACCATGCTTATCATTCAAAGAATAAGCACATTTATGTACAATAACATTCCGTAAGAGACATGGTGGAAAGTAGCGAGGTGCTACTGGAGAAACTAGACACGTTGGAAAACATAGCAGTCTTGTTGACCAAGTCTATGAGTGCTATGAAGTTCTCTTAGTTTAGAGAGGCAATGGGCATTGTTGCCCTGTTCTTGTGAACAAAATTTCAGGAATCTCCTATTCCAACAAAGAAGAAAAAAAGTGGGAAAATGTTGGGTTGTTATATTATTTGCAGTGAAAGTCTAATTGAGGTGAATCAACTGACATTCGAAGTCGAGGTGGATCGACAACAATTCAAATTTGAGGTGGATCAAAAACAAGTCAAAGTTGAGGTAGATAGACAAAAATTTGAAGGTCGAAAGAGTCGGCCGAGTAAAGTAGAAGTTGAAGATATCGACAACAATTCAAACTACAAGAGGTTGAAGTGCAGGCATGAGACAACCATCTAGAGACCAAATGAAGGTCGACTGGTAGTCGACTAGTAAACACGACTTGGATTTGAATATAACAGAATCCTGAGATTTGTGGGATTTGTATCCAATGTTATGCATGGATTTGTAACCATTTTTGGCCACCAATATTTGGGGTTTTTCTTGTTGTAAATCCTATAAAGAGGCATGTTGTAAGGTTGTAAAGGTTGTTTTTATTGTTGTAGTTGTTGTTGTTGTTGTTTTTGTTAGGTAATCATAGAATTCACTTGTGTAGGTTAATGCATGTGTAAGTGTAGGTTGTTGGTCATGCATGTGTAAGTGTAGGTTGTTGGTCATGCAAGTTGAATTGGCTACAAGATTGTTCTTGTCTATGCAAGAGGATATGATGTCGATTGTGTCTTAGGTGTGGACCAATGTTATACATGTAACCTTTTATTCTGAATGAATAAGACAAAAAGAGAGCAGAACACTCAAAGGAATGTTAGTTTTCCCGGTTAAGGGTTTCCAGGGTAAAATCTTGGTGTATTGTGTGATTTCTTGTGTCATTTGCTTTCTTGATTAAATTCTTCTTCTCTTCTGCTAGGATTAGTGTGGAAGTGTCCTTTATTTCCTGAAAATACCTACAATATATTGACCTTATATTTCATAATTAAAAAAACCCCTTTATGAATGAATGTGATAAGATATTGGTCAATAGGGTAAGGCCCCCATGGATATGCTATCAAACATATTTATCAAAGGTCATTAGCAGTTTTTCTCACACAACAAAATATCAAAATATATTTAGTACTTAATCAATGTTACCAATAAAACTTAAATGATGATATATAATACCCTCATAAAATTATGAAAATCATGTGTTTTAAATCCTGTGATATGTCCATCAATTGTAAAATATTTATCCAATGATGACCCATAGCCAGTAGATGTCCTTATTGCTTGGATGACATTTTTTAGTTGGTCTAGCATTTTTTTTTCAAAATACATGGATCTTCTCCATATGTTTCATTTTCCCTGTTTGGACACAAATTTCTTCTATCAATTTTGCTACACGAAAGAGCAATTTCTCTCCTCGAAGACAAAGTGTCCTTCTCTTTTCCTGATATATATCAAAATATAGAGTATGTGACATTTTTTGAAGATGTGCATAGGATCTAATAGGTGAGATATTAATATATCCTTCCAGTAAGGGAGCTCATAAAATATGTATTTCCTTTTCATTCCTTCTAGCATATTAACTACAACTTGTTTTGGTTCTTCAATTGAATTACCCCGGTCAAAAAAATCCTCCCAAGCTTTCAATTCAGCATATTCATACTTCTTAATCTAATCACCTGGACCCATAATCATGGGAAGGCCTCTATTTTTGACTTTTCCATCAAATTGATTCTTAGACAATTTATAAACTTATGATCTGGTGGTAGAAAAATGATGTTGTTTGCGTAAATACATTTATGTAGATATTTATAATACCACCCTTGAAATTGATATTCACATATTGGACATGCAAATATCCCCTTTTTTCGAATCCTTGTAATTCAATAAGTAATTTTAATAGCATCAAAATAATAGTGTAAAAGTATGTATGAAAGTTGGGATGAAAATAAATTATGAGTGTGAATATGTAAATATTTATCTTACCAGAATAGACACCAAGTCCTGGGAAATCATGAATAGTCCAAGATAACACACCATACAATATGAAGGACCTATTTGATGGAGGACATGATATGTCAAACATTCTTATGTCTTTCCATAACAGTTGCATCTCATCAATAAAAGGCGCAGTATAAACATCCATGTTTTTAACTTGATGTTTTCCTAGAAAACTGAGATTCAACATAAGGTTCTCCTTTCTAACACTCACCCATGGGGGAATATTGTATACGATCAATCTGAGTGGACAAACACTATAATTTGAGCTCAGAAAAGATAATGGGCACACTCCATCAATTGCAAGACCAAACCTAATACTGCGTGGTTCATATTTGAATTTACTTGGCTATTTTCCCTCTATGTGTTTCATTGCTTTGGAGTTGACTGGAATTCATATGAATCGATCTCTACTCTTTTTATTTGCATGCCAGTCCATAAATTGTGCAAGTGAATTGCAATGAAACATTCATTGAAGTCTAGGTATAATTGGCATGTGATGCTTTCCATACAAAATATATAAATTAACATTTTTTCTTTCAATGCATTGCTTAAGGTTCCTCCCCACTCTTTCTATTCCTATGATTGTATCCTCTCAAAAGTTGAAACAATGTCTTATTCGCCACCATTACTACACTGAAATATTGAAAGTGGGGAACTTTATAGGGTTCGAAACCATGGAATCCAACCTCTCCCATTCCTCAATTTCTTCAAACCAAGTCCCATTTGTTTCAATTTTTATCAACGTGTTACCTCTTTCATTTCAATTTTTTACTTGAAATGGAATATATTAATTACAACACGATTAACTTCTTCTTTGAATTAGTATACATATATCTATGAAATTATTATATTATGTTGTGTGTTGTTAAGTTATGTATTTAAGTAAATCAAGAAACATAACCCAATGGACCTTAGAACCTTGTAACTTTCAACAATGAGTAAGCATAGAATTAGATTTATATACAATTATTATGTCAAATGTGTTTTTTTAAGGGAAGGGTTCCCTTGAGCCCTTCATACAGACTTATACTAAGCTTGGTAAGGTCGAGGACCATAGCTCGATCAAGTAATCATCCCTTGGGAAATATTCAGAATCTTATAGGGTGTCGCTGTGAATCTATGCATGGAATTGATTAGTAATTCAATAGGACATGCATGCAATGTAATTTACAGTAACAAAAAGATTTCATTACCAAAACATTGTTTCCTCTGCTTTTGGCAGCCATAAAGATGATGATGAGATAAGTTCCTCCTTCGAGATGAATCTAAACACCTTCAAAGTTAGGTACACTAGAAATTGTGTTCTCTCTTCTAGCTACATTGAAATCCCCATTGATCACTACCAATATTCCCTGGGTGTTGTCCTAATTATTTTACAATGGCACTTGCAACATAACATAGAATGACTAGCTAGAGATTCATCACTGCAAGTTTAGATGAAATGTTGGAGATTCATTGTGGTGAGTTTACATCATTTGAGTTATGGAAAGGGCAGAGATATACCATGTGAAAGACGACTAAATATGATCCCTTTTTTTTCATCATTTGTTCTCTTACTAAATTTGATGGTCAAAAAAACATATACTACTCAGTTTTTTTCAGCATTCCCTTCTCCCACTTCAGGGGTATGCTAGTTTAGCTTTTTTTCTAGTTCTTTAATCGTGTTCCTCATATTAATGTTTTCTATATTATTGAACTCTCCTTCTTGTGTTCATTTTTATTTTCTTGGATTTGATTTTTCATTCCTTATAATCAAATATCCATTTTTCCAACTTAGTCTCCAACCCTGGTATTTTATGGTCCATCTATTTATGAATCTTGACTTCAAAGGATATAAACTTGTTATCAACAATCACCTCTATCTCTCTTTGAGGTTTATATTTTCACAAATACTGTCTAGGGTTACTTTGATAGGTCTCCCTTTGAGAGGATTTGGTAAATGTGGTGAATGAGAAATTTATAAACAAGAGTGAGAGAAGGAACTTCTGCACATTATTAGGTCATACTGATAGATTAGTTTTATAGAGGACTCCCTACATGAAAATGCCATGTGAAAATTTTGTGAGAAATGTCTCAGTGAAAATGCCCCATGAAAATTCCAAGTTAAAATGACCCATGAAAATGCAGTCATTAGGTTGTACAGGTGGCCCATGAAAATGTACTCATTAGGATACCATTTTAAAATTGTAGCTTAAGGTTGTAGAGGTGGACTATGAAAATTCCCTCATTAGGTCAAACTCGTAGATTAAGGTTGTAGAGGTATGCCTCGGTGAAAATTCCCCTTAAAAATGGTTCAATAAAAATAGTCCATGAAAATGCCAAGTGGTTGTAAAAATGTCGTGCTAAAAAAGTTATTTAACCTTTCTTTAACTTAATTTTTATTATTATAATTGGTAAAACCACTAAATCATTATATTAAGTGAAATATGTCTTCTATATTGAGTTCCAAAAAGGTTTTTCATTACCTTTCTAATACATTGGAATGAAAAAACAAAAACACTTATAATATAAAAATAAAAATGTTTAATAAATCAAAATTAAATTAAATTTATATGAATAGAACACAATTTTAATTAAATTAAAATTATATTAATAAAACACAATTTTAATTAAATTAAATTAATATTAATAAATCACAAATTCAATTAAATTCAAATTAAACTAATTATATTAAATAGATGACCCATTTGTTGTATGTGAGACCAAATAATAAAATAATTGTATTTGTTGAATTCCTAGAATTTTGAGAATGTACTATTAGAGAGTCTTTCATTATTCTATCTTCTTTTATGAGATCCTATATATGTATTATTTCTCTCACATAAAACGTACAAGCATGAGTATATCAAGAAGAAGGTGTAGAGATGAAGCATAAGGAGCAATGATGAAGCTTGATGTATTTATTTACTAATTGTTGGGTTTTTCATGTAAAATGTTTGGTGTTCTATTGTTCTTTCATTGTCATTTTTCTTATTAGTTATCTTAGATATGTCTGAGTGTATTTCATATCTAGATCTTTTAGCTTTAGATCTGTTTGTGTGGGTTAGATATCTATATAATTATGGTTAATATCTATTCAAGATAATATTAGATATATATACTTATGCATTAGATCTATAGAATTTTATTTTAGATCTATTGTTGACTGTTGTTTTTAATCTATCAAGTGGTATCCAATCAATTTTTTGTTGGAGATTCAATGTGTGTAGGATCCATTTACAGGGGACTGCAATGGAGTAGATAATAAATATTGAAAATCTTACCAAGGAAAAATTCACCATATGGAGGTGAAAAATCGAACATATATTGACCTTGAAATATCTACAATTACCGATTGAGGGAAAATCAAAGAAACCCATGACTCGTGAAAAATGGGAGAAGTTAGATCAAAATACAATTGCTACTATTTGAAAGTATTTGGTAGACACGGTATACATCCATGTCTCACAAGAAAAGACAGTTGAGTCCTTATGTAAAAATCTTCATGATCTATATGAACGAGATACAATGGTCAACAAATTATTTTTTATGAAGAGATTGTTTAATATCAAAATGACTGAACGGATTTCAGTGGATGAACACTTAAATGAGATGTACACGGTGTTGAGCTAAATCACTTTTTTGAATATTGTATTTGATGATGAGATACAAACACTTCTACTCTTGATCTCAATGCAAGACACTTGGCAGAACTTGGTTGTCACCTTAAGTAATGAGGCACCGAAAGGTAAATTTTGTTTTGAAGATGTTTCTAATAGCTTATGAAATGAATATTTGCATGGGAAATATATGGGAGAAGATTTATGCAAAATATGGAGGCATTAACTCTTGGTAATCGAGGGAGGAAACCAACCAGAAATAAATTAGGGCAATCAAGATCTACATGTAGGTCAAAGTCTAGGCATGGGAGAATAACTTGCTATCATTGTTGAAAACTTGGCCATGTCAAAAGACATTGTTGTAAATTTAAAAGGGAGAAAAACGAGCAAAATATAGTCAACAACAACAACAATATTGAATAAACGACTGTTATTGCAACTAATGGTGAGGTATTAATTAATATTTCTTATGAGGATGCATGCCTTCATAATTCTACTCATTATAGTGATTTCATTTTAGATTCTAGATCCTCCTACCATGCTACCCCAAGAAAATAAAATTTCATTTCTTATAAATCAAGTGATATGGGTAAGGTTCTCTTGGGTAATAGTAGTTTTTGTAATATTGGAGTGGGAGATATTCTAATAAACATAGAAGATGGTTGTAGTTTATTGATTAAAAAGGTTAGGCGTGTACTAGAGATGAGAATGAATTTGGTTTCAAGAATGAAGATAGATGATGAAGGCTTCCATATAGTGTTTGGCAAGGGAGGATAGAAAATTTTAAAAGGATCATTAGTTGTTGCAAAGGGGAATAAAATAGGCACTCTCTACAAATTGAAATCAAAATCGTAGAAATCAGACATTATTGTTATTGCAAAGGAAGAGCCTACAGTAAATCTACGGCACACAATACGCACATGACAGAAAGAGGTATGAAAATCCTTGTCAAGCAAAACCTTTTTCCTAGGACAAAATGTATAGATATTAAATTTTGTGAACATTGTATTATGGGTAAAGAGAAAAAGGTATAATTTATGAGGAATAATTTTAAGAGGGAAACAAAAATATTAGATATGGTGTATTATGATGTGTGTGGCCCAATTAATATAAAATCACTAGAAAGAGTTTCTTATTTTGTTTCATTTATTAATGATGCATCAAAAAAGGTGAGGGATTTCCCTATTAATGGAAATGATCAAGTTTTAGACATTTTTCAGAAATTTCCTATGGTTGTTGAAAGGGAGACTAAAAAAGTATTGATATGTAGTAGAAATGATAATGGTGGGGAGTATTGCTCTAAGGAATTTTAAGAATATTGTAGTAAACATGGCATAAATCATGTAAAAATTGTTCCTTGTACCTTGCAGAAAAATGAAACAATTGAGAGAATGAATCATACAATAATGGAGAAGGTGAGAAGCATGCTTTCAAATTATAGTTTTTCTAAACATTTTTGGATAGCAGTTATTTGTACAACTTGTTAATTAATAAATATCTCTCCCACAACTTCATTGGATGGTGGTATTCCTAAAAAGGTATGGACCGGTAAGGATTTATGTTACACTCATTTGAAAAAAATTGGTTGTGAAGCATATGTGCATATTCTTAAAGAACAAAGATCCAAGTTGGATGAAAGCCATTGCATTGCATTTTCTTAGGATATGTCGATAATGAGTTTGGTTGTGGGATCCTCTAAAAAGGTGAGTTATTAGAAGTAGGGATGTCATTTTTAATGAAGAACAAATGTTTAAAATTGCTAACAAAGGTGTGGAGACACATAAATTTGTTGAAATTCAAGGGAAACAAGAGAATCATCCACCATTACAAGAAGAAGTTAATGAGAAGTCATTACAACAAAAAATTAGGAACATGAAGAAGAAGAACAAAATAAAAAACCACTAAGATAAATCTCACCACAAAATTTATCAACTCGTAGTTCTACAAGGCTACATAGGTCTTCACAAAGGTATCCTCCCTCACAATTTATTTTATTGAATGATGAGGGTGAGCCTTCTTGTTTTTAGGAAGCATTTGAAGTATAAAATGGTATCAAATGGAAAAAGGCCATGCAAGAAGAACTATAATCCCTACATGATAATAAGACATGGGATTTGGTTGGAAGGCCAAAAGAGAGATAGGTTTTAAAGAACACATGGGTGTATAGAATAAAACATGAAGGAAAGGAAAAATCAACAAATATTTAAAGCAAGGCTAGTGGTGAAAGCATTCGAGCAAGAACAAGGTATTGATTTTACAAAATATTTCTCCCTAGTTATCAAATTGTCATTAATATGAGTAGTACTTGGTCTTGTCGTTGCTCTATATTTAGAATTGGAACAATTGGATGTCAAGACAACCTTCTTACATGGAAATTTGGAAGAAGAGATATATATGGAGCAACCAAAGGGATTTAATGAAAAAGGTAAAGAAAATTTGGTCTACAGGTTGAAGAAGAGTCTATATGGGTTGAAACAAGTCCCTCGTAAATAGTATAAGAAATTTGACTCTTTTATGCTTGATCATGGTCTTAAAAGGCTAAATGTAGATCAATGTGTGTATATTAAAAGAGACAAAAATGGTAATTTTATTGTCTTATTATTATATGTTGATGACATGTTGATTGTCGGAAAAGATAAGTTGATTATTACCAAGTTAAAAGAAGAATTAAACAAGACCTTTGCAATGAAGAATTTAGGACCAACGAGGAAAATTTTGGGGATGCAAATTATACGTGACAAGAAAAGAAGGAAATTGTGGTTGTCACAACAGAAATACCCTCAAAAAGTGTTGGAAAATTTAATATGGTTGATGCAAAACCTGTAAGTACACCACTTTATTCTCATCCTAAATTAACATCTAATCGATGCCCCACTAGTATCGAAGGAAAATAAGAAATGTCCAAAATTCCAAATGCTTCAACAGTAGGAAGGCTAATGTATGAAATGGTATGCACTCACCTTGACATTGCACATTTAGTGGGAGTTGTAAGTAGGTTTCTTGCAAACTCAGGAAAGGAAAATTGGAATGCAGTTAAATGGATTTTAAGATATATCAAAGGCTCAATTGATTGTTGTTTGTGCTTTCAAGGTACTAATACCTTGTTGAAAGGATTTACATATGTTGATATGGCAAGTGACATGGATTCTAGAAACTCCACAACAAGCTACATCTATACTTTTGCAGGAGTTGTAGTCTCATGGGTATCTAGATTAAAAAAGGTGGTGGCTCTTTCTACCATAGAGGATGAGTATATTGCAACAACTTATGCATGGAAGGAGAAGCTTTGGATGAGTAGGTTCTTAGAGGAACTAGGTGTTCATCGAGAAAAGTATGTACTAAATTGTGATAGCCAAAGTGAAATACATCTTGCCGAAAATATGGCCTTCAATTCTAAGAAAAAACGCATCGATGTTAGATATCATTGGATTCATGAAGAGATAAATGATGGGCTACTATAGTTGGAGAAAATACACACAGAAGACAATCCAGCTGATATGTTAACGCGGATTTTTTTAAGGGATAAGCAATAACTTTGGAGAACCTTCATTGGTTTGATGCAAATGTGATGAAGATATTTTGGGATTGGATTAGTGGCAAGGAAATAGAAAAATTTAGAATGTACTCTTATAGATATTTCTCCATTATTCTATCTTCTTCTATGAGAGCCTATATATATATATATATATATATATATATATATATATATTCTTGCTCTCGCATAAAGTGTACAAGTAGGAGTAGATCAAGAAGAAGGTGTAGAGATGAAGTAGAAGGAGAAAAGCTCAAGGTTGATGTATTTATTTGCTAATAAGAAATTAAAGGTTGATCCTTTCAGGTGGTTTTTCTTTGGTTCAATGTCAATTTTATTATTAGTTGTCTTAGATCTCTTTGATTGTATTTCAGATCTAGATCTTTTAGCTTCAGATATGTCCATGTGGGTTAAACATCTATATAATTATCCTTCAAATCTATTCATGATAATATCATATCTATATACTTGTGCATTAGATCTATAGAATTTTATTTTAGATCTGTTGTTGACTGTTGTTTTTAACCTATAAAAATAAAAATATTTAGTAAATCAAAATTTATTTTTAATTTATATTAATAAAACACAATTTTAATTAAATTAAATCTTGTTGATACTTAGAACACATCTCCAAAA